>JAJJMA010224136.1:0-14421 GCA_023529015.1 Papaver nudicaule
CCGGCGAATACCAACAGTGAGGAGGATGTTGAATTTGAAGATGGGGATTCCTGGTGTTGTTGCTGCTAATATTGTTGCTGGTGCAAATGCTGGTGTTGCTGCTGCTAATATTGTTGCTGATGCAAATGCTGGTGTTGCTGCTGCTGCAAATGCTCACATTGAGATGATTGACCTTGTTTCTGATTGAATGTTTCAATTTAAGTTTCTGACATAGTCATTTTCGTGTTTTTAGTTCCTTGTTTAAGTTCATATGTTTTTTGGGATGTAAGAATTATCAGTACAATGTATAAGTCAGTACGATTGTGGTTTTTGGTTTATTTTGGGATGTAAGATTTATCAATGCAAGTTCAGTACAGTTGAATACTGATCACAGAATTGAACAGAAATTAGATTAAACATTCCTACTTGCCTCAACATCCGGTACATTTAAAAAACCCTAAAATTATCAAATCCTTTAGAACTTGTGCATTAACATTACTTAAACAAGACTGCCATGTAATTACACCAAAAGTTAAATCATCCTTGATTGTCAGAAGTCACTTGATCCTTGTCTGCTGGTGCTTCAGAGTCATTTGGTGCTTCAGTGTCATTTGATGCTTCAGTTTCATTATGCCTCTCCTGTTCTCCAGCCCGCACCACCCAGTCAAACTGCAAATATGGAAAATTGAACCTATTATTGACAAGTTCTGTTTTCTCATTTCTAACTCAGATTCACATAACAATTCTGGGCTTTGTATGTTCCAATGGGGTTTGGTTGTTATCTAAAGCTGCAGCCAATATAACCAATCGAACTTATGCAAATAACTAGGTGATAAAAATGACAAACAAAAAACAGAACACAGTAAATGAACACAATTTACTAAAAAAGGAGACAATACCACAAGTGTTCTGCTGTTCGAGTAATGAGTCTGGATAAGTTGAACAATTCCCTACAAGCCAATCACAGAAGAGCCAATATTCAGTGAATAAATTGAAAATTACCAAAAGTATTCATTTTTACCCATTCACTAAGAAAGAAAACTATCATGTATAAGTACCCCCAAACATTTCATTGAAGGATAATCAACTAGAATCTCGAGATATCGAATCCGCTTATCCTTCTCTGCAAGCTCACGTCTAAGGTTCTGGTTCTCGGTTTTTAACTTTGCAGCCCAACTGGGTTCATGCTGACCACCCCAGAATTCTTTTGGCTTGACAAAGTTTCCAAGACATCGAACACGACCCTTTTTATCAGCTCCCATCACAGCTGCAACTGAATCATTAGGCCCAGAGATAACTACTCCACTTTCAGGTTGGCTAGCCAGGTTTTGGTATTCCACCATTCGACCCTAAACATAGTTCATGTTCAAAATTGATGTAAGCATCAACTTTGATAACCACTTTTCAAATTTAAATGCATAAAATAAAGTATACAGTCATAAAAGTGTACGTGTAGTTCAGCTGCCACAGGTTCCATAACTCGAACTTCTGATCCATCCGATGTTTTTTGTTTCTTTAGATGGGTCTCCTCAAATATTTCAAGCCGCTCAGGGAATCTTCCTAGTTTATCTTGCAACTGTAAAAAGAGTTTTGAGTAGACAATATTGTACATACAAGCTATATAACAAATCATCATAAATAATCTTAGTGCTGGGCATATGCTTTACCTCTATTGCTTTTTCTATGTGTGGCTTACGGCCACAGGTGTGCTTAACTTTTTGTTTCAATATGTTCTGTACATTTTTAGCAGCTTTAACCTGTGACAAAGAAACGAACAAAACACATTCCCATGAGAATATAATAGAGTGGAAGTAGCCACACATAGGGTCTCTAGTAATTCAAAAATCAAAACTAAGAAAAACCAATGGAGCAACTTACTTGGTTGTCCTCCTGGCTCCACAGTTCAACCAATGCTTTCCATTGACTCTTGAAAACTTGCTTAGGTCGGTTTGCAAGATTTTCTTCCAGAGTTTTTTCCTTGTCGAATCCTTTCTTTTTCATCTTGGACTTGTGATCCCTCCATGTTTCATTCAGTTTCTTACTCAGTAGTTTATCAACATCAACGTCCTCCGAAAAGCTGAATTTTTGCTGACATAAAAAAGCAGATTACAATTTTTGAGATAAAGAAAATTCACTGTACAACAACTCTTTAAGTAATAATGGCACACAATTACCTTGATTTTTCGTATTGCTTGCCCAGTTTTTTTTCCAGGCATACGCGACCAGTGAAACACTGATAATGGCAATACATTGCCATCTACAGCTAGATATCGAACATACTTAGCCAGTTGTTCTGCGCCCTTTTTGCAAGGTCTTCCCATCAGCGTCTCCACTTGGATCTTCTCTCCATCTTTGAGGTCTTTAAGGAACTTCAACTTCCGTTTCTTTCGCATTTTTTTTACGCGCGACAACATCATCCTACAACAAATTCATATAAACAATCTTAGTAGACAAATTAATTCAAACCTAAATCATGAAATCATCCATAAATTTAAGTCTTAGTTAACATAAATTTCAATTTGAACAAAACAGTTCTTAGTTAACATAAATCAGACAAATATCAAACAAATCTCCAAACAACAATATCAAACAAATCCCTAAAACAGAAACTAGAAATTACTGAAGAAACCCTTAGATTCACCTCGAAATGAAGGAACCCTAGCTCCCAGATGCGTCTCCAAGGAACCCTAGCCTCCAATTGGAAAAATTAGAAAGTTGGGAGAGATTGATGGAAAAATTAGAATATCTAGCGACTATTCCCAATTTTATTGGCCACATGTTGGACCAATAAAGTTGTTTATTCTAACCAGATACATCACTATTCTACGGAAAAAACAAAACCGTCTCATACGTCACTTTTTTTCAACGGAAACAACAAAACCGTCTGATACCTTACTATTTTCCACTGCCATTAGGGATTTGAAATGGAGTTCATAGGAAGATTGTAACTCTCACTTGCCCACAATGGGTTCTTTTATGGTTCTACATCAACTCCACCTTGAATTTGATATTTTTGGATAACGTCAGTGCTACTCTGGAATAGCCTGGCTCAGAGTATGGCAAATTAGGGAGTGATTTGGAGTTCAGAGGAAGATTGTCAAATACAACACTATTTTTCTACGGAAAAAACAAAACCGTCTCAGAAATATCACTATTTTCGACGGAAACAGAAAAACCGTCTCAGACATCAATTTCTTCAACGGAAACAACAAAACCGTCTCATAACTTACTATTTTCCACTGCCATTGGGGATTTGAAATGGAGTTCAGAGGAAGATTGTAACTCCTACTTGCCCAAAATGGGTTCCTTTATGGTTCTACAAGGATTCCACCTTGAATTTGCCATTTTTGGATAGGATCAGTGCTACTCTGGAAGAGCCTGGCTCGGAGTATGGCAAATTAGGGAGTGGTTTGGAGTTCAGAGGAAGATTGTCAAATACAACACTATTTTTCTACGGAAAAAACAAAACCGTCTCATAAATATCACTATTTTCGACGGAAACAACAAAACCGTCTCATCTGTATTACAATTTCCAACGGAAACAACAAAACCGTCTCAGAAACATTACTATTTTAGTGAGTGCTTTGGTGTTCAGAGGAAGATTGTAACTCAAACTTGCCCAAAGTGGGTTCTTCCAAGGATTCTTCCTTGAATTTTTCATAAATGGATAGGATCAGTGATCCTGCAGGCTTAGATTCATGGTAATTATGTTCAACTAGCAAAAAAATGTCATGATTTTTAGATTGTTGTCCCATGGCTTAAAGCCCACCCACTTATGCCGTTGACCACAAATTTAAATTGACTTGACATAGTTGACCAGATATTTTTTCCGTGTTTTCGGCTCATTAATCGAAGTGAAAAGCAAATCTCTCATCTATTATTGAACTCTCCTCTCTTATCCGAAAGTTGGAGCTCAAAGTTAGATCTCAAAAATCATCTCTCTCTTCCTGAAATTTTGGTTTCCCTATCAAATATGTTTTCCCTCTTCTACAAAAATCAAAACCATTTCAGATCTAACTTTTCTCGCTCATATCTCTGGTAATCTAAGTAGATTTCTAGTTTAGATTAGATTTATTTTGGTTGTTATCTCTTTCCATAGGTTAAACCAAAGTTAGGGTTTTAACAATAGCATAAGTTGAGATCTGTTCAACCTTTTTTATGGGTAAATGTTGAGATGTAAGCACGAATACATTAGTTTGTGTTATTATCATTAGTTTATCTTGGTGTAATTGGACCATCTCACTGCCATTGAGTACTTGATGGGATGTATTATTGTTTTTCCAAAACACCATGTAGTTTTTGGAGAGGAGGGGTATTTTTTTTTTAGTTTCTCTTGGTTGATTTTACTTACTACAATTTCTTTGTCTTGTGAGGAGGTTTCTTTGAGCACGATGCTGCTGCAGGACACCTTTTTCAACTTCAGGTTTGTCTACATGCATATCATATGAGCTCTTTATAATATTATGTGCTACATGCTTTGGATTAATAGGCACATTTTCTGGGTTTTGCGAGGATTCACTGTTGCAATTCTGGCCTTTGTATGTTCCAATGGGGATGATAACCCGGTTTGCTTTTTTTGGCATCGTATTTATGCAAAAGCACAACTTGGCAATGATACATTATAAATCAGCCTGGATTGCAATTGTTATAATGTATCATTGTCCTGTTATGTTTTTACATGTGCACATTCAGCGACATCAGTGTAAAGCTTTTCGTGATTATCAGAATCGATGGGCACATTCGGCTACCATTATCTTTGTTTTGCTAGGATTCACTGTGGCCGTACCAACACCAGTGCAGAAGGAGAAAGACATGACTGTATTGATTCTTACTTACTTCCATCATCTTTCAAGGATAGTTTACTTCCCATTTGGATCGCATTGCAGGACATTGATACATCTGTGCTTTTGTTGTTGATTGGATGATGGCATGGCAAGTCAGATGTTAGAAAAGTTGCCCATGCAGATCTTAAGTTAGCTTCCCTTCAGATGTAATCTCTTCAAATTTGCTTTCAGGTATTCAATTGCCATGCATTCTTGTTTTTCCAAAACACCATGTAGTTTTTGGAGAGGAGGGGTATTTTTTGGAAAGATTGCTGCAAATGAAGGAGTTCAATGCAACAAACTTTCCAGCCAATACTCCTACCTCTCTAATTTACATTGGTGAGTAAACTACGAATACGCTAATTTTTTTAGTTTCTCTTGGTTGATTTTTACTTACTACATTGTCTTTGTCTTGTGAGGAGGTTTCTTTCTCCACTTGGTGCTGCTGCAGGACACCTTTTTCAACTTCAGGTTTGTCTACATGCATATCATATGAGCTCTTTATAATATTATGTGCTACATGCTTTGGATTAATAGGCACATTTTCTGGGTTTTGCGAGGATTCACTGTTGCAATTCTGGGCTTTGTATGTTCCAATAGGAGATGATAACCCGGTTTGCTTTTTTTGGCATCGTATTTATGCAAAAGCACAACGTGGCAATGATACATTATAAATCAGCAAGCATTGCAATTGTTATAATGTATCATTGTCCTGTTATGTTTTTACATGTGCACATTCAGCGACATCAGTGTAAAGCTTTTCGTGATTATCAGAATCGATGGGCACATTCGGCTACCATTATCTTTGTTTCCCATTGGTGAGTGAACTATTATTATACCTGCTCAGAAAATCAAAATGTATGAGTATTTGGTCGAATTAGATGTATGTTGCACTTAGGTCTCCCTGTTGTAGGAGATAGTTAAGGTCAAACTTTGTTCATGCTATATTTGCTAGATGTATGAGTAGTATGGCATGTTACATAATAATAAGAGAATTGTATGGGTATTCGGTGAGTAGTGAACTTTCATGTGATTGATGGAGCTTTAGCCAATGAGAGGCTGGTGTACTCACTCTTGTATGTCAGCAGATTGCTTCTTGTTTAGACGCAATCAACCTACACATATGAGCGGGAAGTGTACTGGCTCATTTAGCTATATTGACAGTAGAATTGCTTATCCTATAATGACAGCAAAATCACTTATATGTGAAGATGCTTGCAGTGAATCTTTCTTTTTTATTTGCCATGTATGCAGTTAGCATAAGTTACTATTCTACTAGTTAGTAACATGAATCACATGAATTTTGGTGAAGTAGTTCTTTCTATTGCCATACAACTCATTATCAGTTACGTTTTGTGGTGAAATTTGAGCAAGTTGTACCTTGTTCTCTCTTCCATATAAGATGAGAATTATGTCGTAGGTGTATGCCAGGGCTTCGGCAACCCTACCACACAACCTAAACTGAGATGAAGTTGTTTGTATGAACCTAAAGTATATGCCCCTCCTTTTCTAGAAGATAGACGCATTTGAATTTTTTTTTCTTCAAATAGTCGAGGAACTTAATATTGGTTTTATTAAGTTTGTTAATTTTTGAAAAAAAAGTCAAACGTGCCTATCTTTTAGAACCGGAGGGAGTATTCATATCATTATAGACAACTCTATTAGTGGGTCATATTATCTTATTAAAGTGGCTGTCAACTATATATAGATAACTCAAAGCTTTGTTTCATTGTTTCGCAGAACTCTCACATCTGAGGTCGACGGACTACTTCGGCGTCTTGTATATAAGCTTCTTCTGATCCAAGGTATCATTACAGAACATCACATAAACTGCAAACTGCCAAAACACACAACCTTCTAATCTAGGGGTAGTAATAACACAGGCAAAAATGTATGTATCTATTTTGCCTTGTGCAGTTTTATAAATTTAGGATTGTGAATGAGTGTAGTGAATGGATGTATAAACGGTTGTATGATTTTCAGAGTTTCAATGAAATGCGTGTGTTAGTTGAATGAGAATGGATGTATTTCAGTGGGAATGAATTGAAAATTACAGATTTCGATTCAGTATTGCAGGTTTAGAAATGAATTGTATTGTATTGCAGGTTCAGGAAAGAACTGTAGTGCAGGTTCACAAATGAACTGTATTCCAGATTCCGGAATGAATTGTATTCCAGGTGCAATTGTAACGCAGGGTTTAACGCTTGCCAGCGTTATTTTTTTTAAAAAATAATACAGTTTCTTCCAACGATAACAGACGTTACGCAATTCCGTTAGTTGTAAAAACACGTGGCAAATCCTAAAACTGTTACAGAGGCGTTTTCCACGAATAAAAACGTTGACTAAGCCGTTAAAATTTATCCGTTACACACCGTGGTTTAACGGGAGAAAAAGTTGTTGGATCCGTTACGGCAGGAGGACAGGTGGCAAGTGCTGAACCGTTAGAAAATAGATTCCACCAGTACATTCCGTTACTTTAACAGTAGGGTATCAGTTACGCAGACGCAAACGGTGCTGGCTGTTTCAAAACAGTTACGAAAACTGCCAGCTGGCAAACGGATAAACCGTTACTACACAAAACAACGTCGGGTATAAACGTTGCTGTTAAGAGTTGTTTGATCGGTTACTGCCCACCGTAACGGGTAGACCGTTACAGTAGGTTGCCACGCGGCACGGCATGATGGTATGTCTAATCCGTGACAATATTTACTGCAACAGATGCATGTGTTGCTGTAATCATAATTACAGCAACGGCAGATCCGTTGCTGTAATTATTGTAACGGCAACAATAACGGCGTCCCGCCAACGGCCACTCGTCGTTGCTTTAATTTTTGGTAACGGCCCTGGGCCGTTGCTAAAAAGGCAATTTCGTGTAGTGATAATAGCTCGGAGGAGAATTTGTAGCAGCTGAAACAGTACATAAAATGCTACCTAAATAACACGTGCAGCACACGTGCACTTTACCAGTAATAGCTGAAACGGTACATAAAATGCTACCCAAATAACACTAGTTATATAAAGAGGTTGTTTATCAAAGAGCAAATAATGACATTTCATTAGAAAAAGGTATAACCAACAGATCTAAAAATAAACAGATGGTTACTTATTTCTAAGTTCTAACAAATACATACTAGCACTTTATTCTCATAATAATATTTTTATCAGCAAGTCTATACGTACCGGAGAATATATATGGAAAAATCCCGTGTGAAACATAAATAGTGACTTCCGCGGGCCCCACAACCAGGATTTACAGGGGTCCCTGTTTGGTGTGAGGGACGGGAGTACACACGGGATTTTCCCCACGGTACTAATAGAATTTCTGTATTTTTATAATTAATTAATCTTTATACTAGCTAATTAATGTTTATAATTAGCTAGCACTTTATGATAATAGCATATACTACTATCCCCGCGCTCCATCCGATCGAGAGTTAGAATCCTAGGTGATGATTTACCGGATCGCGGACCGGAAGTTGTTTGATAATCTCCAAAGCAAACCCATGTGTGTTTGGTATGGAGCGGATACCTATCTTGTCCCCGGGACGTAAACCCTTTTCCACGACAAAATTTCTCCAGCCATCCTCTATATAGCATGTATCTCTACCCTCCAGTCTTTTCAATTTCATCGGATATTGTTGTCCATCACAAGTAAAACTTATGCGATAAGGTCTCTCATGTGTAGCTGGTTTGCCCAGTGCAGGATATATATGCCTCTCAGCCAACACATCCCGTATTGTAAGGCTTAGTCTAATGGGACTTCCATATCCACCAAAATGTAGTAGGACACATCAGCTAAATTTAGAACTAAGTCTAATGGGGAGTGCTAGATAGCAGTGCTAGATAGCATGACACATCAGTCTAGCGCTGAATCATATAGCGGTGGGGCGCTAAATGATAAAGCGCCAGATAATCTCAGCCATCAAATCTGAAATATATGTTACTAGCCATCAGATCTAATGAGAATATTCCTTTTACCGTTATATCATTCAGCGTTCGGTCACTTTTTCAGCGCTCAATCATTGAGCGCCTAAGTAGCATTTCAACTTCCACTTCTACGAGAATCTGGAACTGGAGGTTGAACTTGGGGTATAGACCACACTTTTCGTGGAAGTTGAACTCCCATTAGACTTAGCCTAAGACGATCACCTGTAGCATCCGTTTGAGTTAGAACTATTTTTATTGGACATTCAGCAGCCATTATTCTCTTAGAGATGAAATGTTTCGATTGATGTACCTCTTGTGCAAATCTCTTGGTTTTATTTATAGTGTTTTTGTTGCCTTTCATAGGTATCATACTTATGCAAATGCAAGTACACGAGATTTTATGTTAACATTTTTTATTAATTGCTACATTATTATTGAAAGAAAATCATGTTATTTTGGGTGACAAAATGATATGTAATAACCAAAGCTTTAAGGAAATATCTCTAATTTTAGTTGACAAAATGAATACTCAAGATTCTAAATCTCTATTTTGAGATTTTTTTTTTATTTCGTCCCATATAGAGACTTAAGAGAGATGTTTTTTCATTATACTTGCATGTAAAAAAAAAAACAGAAACAAAATAATTTTTTCTTAATGGCTCTATTTTGAGATTTTTTTTTATTTCGTCCCATATAAAGACTTAAGAGAGATGTTTTTTTCATTATACTTGCATGTAAAAAAAGTAGAAACAAAATAATTTTTTCTTAATGGTTTCCTTGCATAATAATTTCAAATATATATTCAATATTTGTTTCCAGAGTATTTATGTACATGGGCCTGGGGAAAAAGAAAGAAAAGAAAAAAGAGATACCTTTTTTACAGAGATTAGTAGTATACTCCCTCCGTCCCACATAAATTGAGCTAGTTGGGATTTGCACAATTATTAAGGCAAGGAAGAGAGAGATTTTTTTTTTCATGTTTACCCTTCAACTATTGTTATTATCCTACCTTCACTCTCTCTCATGGGACCACTCTTCTTTTAATTTAGGAAGGGTAGTTTTGAAAGTTCATGGTATAAAATAGAACTAGCTCAATTTATGTGGGACAAAATCAAAATAGAACTAGCTCAATTTATGTAGGACGGAGGGAGTATTTTTTATTGATTTTCATGCTTCGGTATTTCTTAGATAGTTTCACGACTATTATAACCGTGGTATATTTCAAGAAAGTACTTTCACTTTGAGATAGACTAGTGGTAAGCCCTGAGTTGCACATATTTAGGCATCCGGGCTGTAGAAACAGCCCAAGTACTTGAACTAAATTGAACTTCAAGTACTTGGGCTGGGCCTCAGATGTGATACCCGTCTATCAACAAAAAAAAGAAAAAGTTCAAGTAAGAAGACAGTTGAGCAATGGCCTCTCTTGAGTTTTGTGTGCAATGACTAGTTAATTGCAACTTGACAAGATCCAGTAAAGAAAGGGAAGAAACCAATACATAGACTCCATACAGAAGAAGAATTGAAGCTATAAGTTCACTGAATCTATTTCATAAAGATGAAAATTGCACAATTGACTGGAACTTCATGACACTGAAGTCTCAAAATATATACATAAAACAAAACCTGAGTTTTTTCTCAAAAGCTGACCTATTGTAACAAAACCCAGATCAGCTATAAGTTCACTGAATCCATCATGTCGTCTTGTTGAACCAAAAAGATGCAAGAGAAACAAAAGAGACAACCTAGTTGCACGGTGCGACATTGAAGACGAATATTAAACCCTCAAGAACAGCATGTAAGAAAACAAACAAATATCCATGGATTCCCAGTCTCCGTATCCAAACCGAACATTCTTTCCAGCAAAACCTGCGGGGAGATTAAATTGTAATGTCAGCTGCAGATAAAGTATCTACACAGCCATATAGAGGAATGAATGATCATAGCAAATTGAAAATTAGTTGTGGAACCACTCGATCCAAGTAAAACCCATTTCCCCAAGGGCTGGTGCTCATGAATACCATAAGGCTGTAGTTGACAGCAAGGAAGACTTAAACATAAACAACTTCACGGAAATAACTTGTTGGGTTAGGTAATGGAAGACGTTCTTAGGAAATCTAGGGAATTAAGTCAAATTCACACTTTCAGCCATGCTTTCTTTTGGTGACCACGATTCTACGGAATCAGACTTGTAATTAAGCAGCGCACAATATACAATTTCCCTGGAAAAGCACGAAATGAGCTGCTAGTAAACACAGCCTAAGATATTAGGTTCCGAACTGAGGAATTCCATAGATAGTTTCTGACCAAAACAAGCTCTATCAGTAATTCAGTAAATGTTTTTCATCAACAATACCGGGTACACAAAGTACTAATGACGGAAACAGATGACTCCTTACATATCTAAGCCTGAAAAGAAGGGATTAGAAATCGTACCGAATCAAGATAGGTTTTAAGGCTCTCCATTTGCAACATCCTGGTCTTCGATTGTGGCAGTGGTAGCATCCAGTGCAACAGGCTGATACCCCACTCTGTCGTGATCCTTGACCAAGCTCTGCATCTCCACACTGCCAGTACTAGGATTCAATGCTACAGACTTATCGCGGAGATCATACCCACCAAGATGATCATACAAAACCTTCTTATCGACCACTTGATTGTGATAACTTTTACAGGCAAAGAAGAAGACAGTCTGAACTAATAGCCACGTGAGATTAACTGCCACCAACATGAACAAACCAAGCAATCCCAACAAAAGCCTAACCATGAAATGTAGATGAGTCCGCACCGCAAGCTCAAACATGATTTCTAAAATCCATGTAGTCACCGAGTATAAATATGCAAGTTCCCAAGCAATCAAAGCTCTCCCTCTTAATAGTTGCTTACTCTTCTTCATGGCTGCCAAGCCACAAACATTTGGTTCAAGAACGGAGATTACACTGGCTAAATGCCATACGGCTGTAATACAGTAACTAAGAACAACGTTTATGATTGTAGATATGAACAGAAAACCCCACAACAGAGCTTCGTTAGTATCTTCCGAAATTAAGACCGAAAGGGGAATGTTGTAGGTCAAGTAGTTCATCATCATGAGAAGTAAGGCATAAAAGAAGGTGATCATAAGATTTTTAAATATGCGAGGAATTGCAAAGAGAGTGGGGATAAAGGAGACGGGCTTGGAAGCATAAAGAGAAGCTACTGTGAAAACAATAGCGGAGGCAGAGAGGAGAAAGAAGAGGAACAGGAAAGGAATGTAGAAGAATTCTTGGATAGAGTAAGTGCGGATGAACTGTTTCTCCGAAGGAGATGAATCATGACCGGAAAAGTATTTCTCAAAGGTAGCATACAGGATGGAAGTATGAACTTCAAACATTAACTGAATGAGTGAAAGTGGGAGGATGAAGGTTAAGGTAATCAAACTGAATTTTAGTGGAGATGATTTGGCTGGGATTCTCACCGCTTCCTTGATGATTTGATATTTATCGAAGAATTTGAGGTCTTCTGCTGCAGTAAAGAGCTCCTCCATTGCTGTTTAGTTTTCTCCCCTGGTGAAAACAAAACAAAATCAATCTCCATATAGATTGCTGTATAACACACACTGGTGAGCCTTGAAAGAGAAGGCAAGTATTGAGTATGGATTGAAACTAACACTACTCAACAGAAGAAAATAAGAAATATCTATGAAAAGAAATTAAACTACTCAATTTCATTAAGTTGACATCAATCGATTTTGCATCACTCAACACGCACACACACGCCCGTAGAAATAGATAGATCCATGAAAAGGTAAAGTTAAACAAGAACATCTTCCAAACATATTAATCGGTTCTAAGTTTCCAAACATACTTAATCAGCAGCATCAAGCTCAATTTCATTCAATTGACATCAATCTAACATGAAAAGGTAAAGTTAAACAAGAACATTTTAGTCAAATCAGTATCAATCGATTCAACTTTAAACTTTCCAGGCTTACTTAATCAGTTTTAAGCTCAATTTCATTCTTCAAACCTAAGTAAATATTAACACTACTGAACATCATTGATCCATGAAAGAAGTTAAAAGTAAAAAATCTGCAGTGAAATTATCACTATTGATCACACACACACAGGAGAAAATCCATGAAAAAGGTAAAACTAAACAAGATCATTTTTCCAAACAAATCGATTCAACTTCCAAGCTTACTTAATAATCAGGATACAGAAATCTCACCTCACCGGTAGTGACAATCTGATGACAGAAATTTGTTATAGTTGTGAGATCCAAGCTTTTTTCCCCTAACAAAAGCAAAACAACCAGTTCCACAGTATCAGTTTCTACAATACATCATTAATCATCAAGAACAACAGAGGAATTGAACAAATGAAAGGGAGATACAGAGAAAGAGAGGCGCACAAACCTTGATTATGAAACCCTAGTTTCAAAATCTTCTGTGAGAGAAAGGCTTGTAATGTTGTTAGTTGAAGAGTAAATTGTTTGTTTGTTTCCGAAACCAGATAAAGGTAAAGGAAGAAAACATCAATTTGGTTTTTCCCGTTCTGGGAAATCAATACTTTTGGTGCTACTTCTTCTGACATGATACGCCTGCAAATTTCTCATAGAGATTCCCTTGTTACCGAATTTGACATAACAAAAAACAAAAAGAGATGTGGATATCCAGCTCTGGTTTTTGATATTTTGGAGAATATTTTGGATTTTAAATTTCGTGCAATTAATAATGCATAACGGTAGTGGAGGCAGTTGAGCATTTATGAGGGGGGGTCTGTAAAAGTAAAAGCAAAAGCAAAATTGGTTATTTTCTGCTGTACTCAACACCTAGACCAGTAATGCTATACTGACCGTGATAAATCTGGAGATTTATCCCGTAGATTGATCCAACGTCTAGTACTCTGTCGGCAGAGCATTGGGATAGTTGCGGTGATAAAGTTTAAAATGGCCCACTCATCTTTCTCTCACACGGGATCCCACGCGATTTAACCCCACGGTACGCATAAAATTAGCGCACCTAGACTAGTGTGAGCTCATCAGTTGTCGGCCTTAACTCGATACAGAAGCACTTCTGAAGCAGAAGTCGATTTCAGAAGTCAGAAATTTGTTTCAAAAAAAGTTAACTTTTCTGCTTCTACAAATCATTCTGAAATTGTGTTGTCAAACTAGCTTATGACTTTTTTGCTTTCAGAAACAGAAAAATAACTTCTAAACTGTACATTCAAACAAGCTATCAGTCATTTGTAGTCTCCAAAATAGACCCTCCCAAAATGTCTAGTTCTTTGATACGCTTTAATGGACGTGCATGATTAGCAAAATACAAGTGGTAGTTTAGTGGCTCAACATCCTAAGTAGAGCTTTAAAACAACCTAAACATAAACATACACTACACTATCTGTTAATCATAAAAGTTAAAATTACATAGCTAAGTTGATTGATCAACTAGAGAGTTCCAACGCCTCTGCACCCAGCACAGAACCTTCTTTTCCTACCAAAGGATTGGCCCTGGGGCAAATAAAAGTCTTTTTTCTCGTAATCATGCATGTTTCTTGAAACATTTCAGTACACTCTTCGACCTCTTTCTCTTCCCCTCGGTTTCCACTTCTCATATTCCTTCATCACTTTCAAAAGTGGTTTACTCTGTAACAAATTGCAGTTTCTTTTTTCCGTCTCCTAGAGTGAATTCTGAATATCTGGAAAGCTAAAATAT
>JAJJMA010224157.1:2442-15732 GCA_023529015.1 Papaver nudicaule
CTGCATTTACTTAGGATGAAAATAGGTTACCAGGGCGCCACCATGCCCTCTAGGAAGATACGCAAATATCTTCGGTACCTACCTAATGTACTAAGGCAAAACGGATGCCTACGCTCTCAATAGCCAGTGTTTGCTTGAAACCAGTGCAAGTAACTCAAAGCCTTTGGGAAGGGTGATCCGTAAGCCCCCACTTGCTTGGTTCACTATCTCCTACATCGAAGTAAGCCCCGAAGTTGCACCTCAAGTAACCATAACAGCCAATAAAGCAAAGCAATAACAGATAAATACACACTTTGAAAGTAAAAGTTTATAAACAACAAACTCCAACAAGTCGCATACAAATATAAAGAAATAAGGGAAACAGGGGCAAAGCATCTTCTACTTAAACAGTTTCAACAATCTCCTTGATGGCAGCATCTTCCCTAGAAACAACATCGGGACCAGTCTGAGAAACCGGAGCCTTCGGATCACCACCATCTTTCATAGGCAAAGCAGTAACCTTCGGAGTACTAGCAGATCGGCCAGGAGCTTCGACATTAATCTTAGAATCAATACAAGAGGCATCAACATTCTTGTCCTCCTTAATCGCCTCATCCTTGTCCTCATTCGGCTTCTTGCCCACAAATCCATCCCCATTCCTCTCATCTCCACCATCAGCTTCACTATTTTCACTACCCATCTCCTCAAAATCATCATTTTCCCTTGCAGCCTGCAGCTGCGCCACTATCACCTTGACATCTGCGGAAGGAAGAAGTCCCTTATCAGACTCTAAGGAAGCATCAGGATCATTCTCACCATTACGATAGTAGGGAGGCCGCATGCCAAAATCTCTAAACAAAAAGCGACCATGTTGACGACTGAACAATGCCGTCTGAGCTTCAAAATTTCCTCGTTAAGTGATGCAAGCCTGCCATCCTTCTCTTTACAAGCAACTTGCGAAAGGCTGAGCTCGTTACCCTTAGTATTTAACTCGGCACTCAGCTTCGAAACTTGCTTTTTCTCAGCCTCCAACTCTTGTACGTGGCCATCTCGCTCCTTAACAGTAGTTTCAAGGCGCTTCTCCAACTCTTTCACATCCCTAGAGAGATCACTCTTCTCTTACTGTAAAGATCGAATATCCGCATCAAGACGGGTAATTGCAAGACCTCGTGCATGAGCTAGGTCCAACAGATACATTCCATGATGCTTTTGCTGCAAAAAGAGGCAAGCAAAAAATCAATGCACGAAACATATGATACACAAAGAACAACTTAAACAAAAACACACTTACAACTTCGATAAATGCTTGGTGCTTGGTAGCCGCCGAGGCAAGGACATCTCTTCCCCAATCACCAGAAAAAGCTTGAGAAAGAAACGTAGCTACCGAAGGATCAAGTGGGTGATTCAGGGGATCCCTAGCATATGCTTTCAAATGGTCAGAAAGGTCTTCGGCATAAGGACCAGGAAGGGAACTTCGTTCAAGGAGCTTCTGAGACTCCTTCGCCGAGCAGGGCCTTCGCGCAAAACCAGCGGGAGCAGAGATTACGCACAAAGCAGACTGGGAGGATTGACCCAATGAAGCATCCACAAGACGATCATTAGAGCCATACTCATTAAAACCTATCCCATATGGGTAGGGATTAACAATCCTGACATCAGGAAAAACAGGGGCAGTAGGTCCTTGCGCTGACACAACAATTTGAGAGCACGTCGCCGAGGCAGCCTCCCGAGGAACTTGCTCATTCGAAAGCCCCCTTTTCAGCCTTTTCAAAGGTTCAACCCTCTCTTCTTTGGTACCCTCGCCATCGGCATATCCCAAGGACGTGGCAGGAACAACTAAACCTTTGTCAACAGTACTGGTAGTAGGTCCCTGCGAACCAACGGTTCGGGAAATAGTCTTCACAAGCTTCTTTATTACGCCACCAAAGGCAGTTTTCTCCCGATTCGGATCGCACAAAGAAAATTTCATTATACCATTGTTAACCAGGAGCACTTCATCCTGCTGAAAAGTAGTCAAATCGTCAGGTTCTAACTGAGGCATGTATTGTTTTTTCACCTGACCACCTTCCCCCCTTTCAGCAACCGAATTCAATGGTTATTTTCTCTTCTTCGGATCACCGGCTTGCTCCTGAGCTTGTGGATTTTTCAGCTTCTCCTACTCAGACTTCTGAAAAGAGGACCGCATGAGTAAAACGACCAACAGAAAAGGAGTTAAAATGACACATATTTTTCGCCATACCTTCTTCTTGAGAGCAATTATCTTCTCCTGGGACTTCTTGCGCTCCTCTTCGGAGAAATGAATCTTGTAGAATTCAACAACAGAGAACTTATGATCATCCATAAACTTCGTTCGTTCGACCTTTTTCTCTTCATCTTTGTAACCAAAAAGAACGGGACCTTCGATAAGCACGGGCTTCGAAAACCATACCTCGTCACTAGAATGGCGAAGAAGTGTGTTCGTCTTAGACCCAGAAAGATCAACGTCGCCCAGAACATGCGAAGAATCAACCACTTTGCCAAGGCTTGCACTCCAGGGAGCCTTTTGTTTAAGCAAGCTCTTTTCCACCTTATAATACTTGAAAAAATTCTCAGCAGACCAAAAACTTAGAGGGCGCTTGAGTTCCTCGGGAAGCTTATCATAATAATACGATTTGCCCTCCGAGCGAGCCACCCACTCTCGAATAACTCGAATAGAGTTCCCGTTCAATTGCATCACAGCGCAAGGAGGACTGATTTGAGAGTAAATTTCATAAAAAAAAGGGATTTACGGGATCATACAACGTAATCGGAAGACCGGCGCCAAGCTGCTCGCCGGAGACACACAACCTCCTATCGCTACACTGATAAGAAGAAAGCAATTCAGGGGACAGATTGACCTTGCCCAAGCTCTGGTAAGGGAAAAGATTCACATCAAAACCATAAATTTTGGCTCTTTCTTCCCATGTAAGTTTTTGAGGATCCACCATCTTCCGGGGAAACTCGACACCATGCAGTGCATTCTTTTTAGGAGCCTGAAAACAAAAGAAACTTAGAGAATTAACAAGTAAAGAAGACTATAAGCCATGACAATTGCAAAAACTCACCATGAGTGAAGTAGCAGATCTGCAATGGAAAGTGGCCAGAGAAGGGTCGAGAATGCCAAAAAATATCACAGAAGACTATGGAAAAAATAGAAGAAGAGAAAAGAGAGGGCAAACGAGTTTAAATAAGAAGACGCAAGACAGGCGCAGCCGGTAAAAGGTAGAAAGGGCGAAGATTTTGAAATCATTAAAAGCAGCATGTGTCAGCTAAGGAAATTTAAAACCAGACACGTGTCGAAAAAGTCAAGACACAGGGGAGTTTTCTTCTCCGAACCTCCTCGATCTTCGGACAAGAAAAGAGGCAAACTGTGGAGGGTAAAACCCCTCAGGACACGTGTCAGAGATCCAAGAAGCACGATCACGTCAAAGGAAGAAGTAGCGAAGCTTCGGGACCAAACCAAAGAAAGATAAGTCCGAGCACGCCGAGTGAAGAATCAGAAGAAAAGGATTCAGACCCTGCCTCGAAGGACCGAAGCCCCCAAGCCATCTTCGGAGTACCGCCGAAGGAACCGCCTTACTCGACAAGGACTGACACCACCACGATTGAGTCCCTTGTCTTATTAGCTGTAAACCACCCAAGCTCGGCCTATATAAGGCGAGCTTGGAAAACATTGTAAGGGTTGGATTTTTGGTATAACCTAAGTGGCGAGAGAGGGATTAGGTTTGTATCTCTTCTAGCTCCTTAGGATCATATCCATGTAGTAGCAAAACAGAAATATAATCTTTATACGTTTAGTCCTTTGATTAATTTCCTTTTTACATGTCTTCGATATTGTTCTTGAGGTCTTCGTACCTTGAATCATGTTTAAGTAACTGTGTGTGTGAGTATGAGATCTGAGGGCTATAGAACATGATGCACCTATGCGGATTTTATACCCATACAGAGTTCATGAGAGGAATTAGGTTAGGGATAGTTGGGATCCAGGGATCATCCCAAATGTTGATCTGATCACCATTCCCTAAAGACCAGCAACAACCATTCTTCAAGAAATTTCTGCAGGTAAGCATAGCTTTCCAAGTGGAAGAACTCTTATCAGTTTTTTTTATCTCCCAGAAACTGCTCTCTTTTAAGTACTTGGCCTTCATAAGCTGACACCACAATACATCACTATCATTAAGGAGTTCCAGTTTAATTTAGCCATCATAGCAAGGTTTAGATGCTGTAAAGATCTGATGCCCAGTCCTCCCTTGTCTTTGGTCTTTTCAAATTGTTTCCAAGCTATAAAATGCATTCTCCTAGCCTCCTTAGAATGACCCCACCAAAAGTTGCAGAGAATTCTGTTAAGAGATTTAATAACACCATTAGGCAATAAAGAAGTTGCCATATAATATGGAGGAATAAGGCCCAAGCTATTTTTAATCATAACAGTTCTTCCAGTATGAGAGAATTGGTCCCTTTTCCAACCATCCATTTTGTTGTCCAACTTATCAATAAGAAACTGATAAGAAGAATTTAAATGAGCAGGCTTGAGTAGTTGATGGCCCAGATACTTGTCATCAATTTGCATTTGTTTCACACCCAAATGGGTAGCAATCTCTTATCTTCTCTGAAACTGAACTCCTTTACTGAAATGAATGGCAGACTTTTGCATATTGACTGCTTGCCCTGACCAGTTAGCATAGGTTTGAAGAATATCATGTAGAGTCTTAATAGTAGTATCATTTAAGTTGCCAAACAACAACAGGTCATCAGCAAACATAAGATGAGACACAGGTGGAGCATTGTGACATATAATATAACCATTTTAAAGGGCTTCATTCTCCATGGTCAGGGCCGGTCCTGGCGGTAAAGCAGGACAAGCCCCACTTTGGGGCATCCAAGCTTTGGGGGCATGAAAATAAACAGTTTAGTTTGGAGTTATATAAAAATTTAAAAAAAAATGGATTTAAAGTGGGGGTTTATTAAAAATAGTAGGAAATGAGGACCAATTCATCAACTCGGTTACTAACCCTATCAAATTCGTAAACAGTTGATGATGGTGACGACAACCATAACCATGATAACAATGTTAGTACATCATACTTCGTGTTCATTTTACACCATTTTACAGCATGACCTGTTTCGGTTATGGTTCATGTGGTAACCGAGAGGAACCGGACTCTCGAACACCTTAACCATAATTTGTGGTTTTTACTATTTACAGCCATCCAAGATGATGACACCTTTTCCTTTGATTTGTCGGTTACCTACTACGATGTAATAATTTTAGGATCCAAATCTAATTACCTTGTTTATTATCTTCGATCGTCTATGTTGCACGAGAGATTGATTGGTTTAGCTATGATAGCTATTGAAATAACGATAGCTGAAAAAGTAGATTATATTAGAGAGTTTGCGTCTAAAAATACGCGAATGGCATAAATATTTCGAAGAACTTTGTAAGTTATTTCATTTTGTGCTTGAAATAACAAGTTATCTATTTAATTATTAATCTCACAAAAAAAAAATTGTTTAGAAATTTGTGAAAATTTTTTCTTTTATAAGGGCATAAAAATATGTGTTCGCTTCGGGGCAAAAAATTCCCAAAAACGGCACTGTCCATGGTTCTCATAAGCCAGGATAATCCTTGAGAGCATAAAATAAATAAATATGGTGATAAAGGACACCCCTGTCTTAAGCCCCTTTCACTGGTGAAAAATCCTTCAGGTTGCCCATTCACCATCACAGAAAAAGTAGCAGTAGACAGACATTTCATTATCAGCTCATGAGTTTTCCTCCTATCCAAAAAACTCTCAAACAATGGCTCAGAAATTTCCAGCTGACCTTATCATAAGCTTTGCTTATATCTATTTAAGAGCAAAGGCACCCACTATGGAAGAGGAATTGGCCATGGTATGAATGATTTCTTTGGCAGCCATATTATTATCTATGATCATTCTACCAGGGATGAATGCAAATTGAGCAAGATCTACCAGTTTGTTCAAATGAACTTTCAGCTTGGAAGTAATAATTTTAACTATAACCCTGTATATAAGATTAGTGAGAGCCATTGGTCTAAATTCAGGGGGGTGAGATGGGTTTTTTACCTTAGGGATGAGCATAATATTAGTGTGATTAACACCAGTAGGAAGAGTAGCATTGATAAACACATTCTGAATTGTTTGGGTCACATCATCACCAATATACTCCCAACACTTTTTGAACAAGATAGCAGGCATTCCATCGGGTCCCGGGGACTTGAGGTTTTTCATTTTCTTAATAACATTCCATATTTCTTCTTTAGTTGGAGTAACTGAGATCTCATCACTGCAGGCAGCATCAATCTTTACATTAAAGCTGAAAAGAAAAGTATGGTTATCTTCACTGGTATCTCTCTTAAAAAGAGTAGCAAAGTGATCAACTAAATAAGCCACAATTCCATCAGCATTAGTAACCCAACTAGCATCATGTAGTCTAAGAGCAGAGATCTGATTTTTTCTTCTTCTCTGAATATCAGTCAAATGAAATATTTGAGAATTTTTATCCATATAAGGAATCCAGTTTACTTTACTTCTTTGCTCATAGTATTTATATTGAATTTGGTTAAGTTTTTCAATCTTCACACAAATATGCTTCTCTTCCATTCTAATATCTCTAATCTAAACTTGGGATTGGAGCTTAAGTAATTCTTCTTTTGCTTCTTCAACAACTCTAGTTATATTCCCAAAAGAATATCTTCCCCATTTCGATCTGTTTACATGAGCAATTTTCCCAACAACATTATTATATGTAGTAGCCCATGAAGATTTAACAATATCTAAGAATTCAGGGTGATCAACCCAATATTGCTCAAATTTGGGAGAGTGCTTCCATTTTCTTTTATTGATTCTGTGAGTGTTAACCAGAATGGGAGCATGATCACTGCTAATTCTAGGCAAGTGAAGAACTCCATTCTCTTTGAATAAACATAGCCACTCCATAGTGCATAAAGCTCTATCCAATCTTTCATAAATAGGCTCATCCATAATAACACCATTAGACCAAGTAAAAGCAGGGCCTGAATAGCCCATATCAATGAGACTTCTGTCTTAGATGAAGCTTTTGAATTCATTGTTGGCAGTGTTAAAATTGTGAGTACCACCAAATTTCTCCTTCAGGCTGTAAATAACATTGAGATCTCCCATTAAGCACCAAGGATTAGACAGCAGAGTAGTGTAATTGGAAAGATTACGCTAGAAATCCTTTCTATGTTGGTGATTTGGTGGCCCATAAACACATAGAAGATCCCAACTTCTTACCAAAAGATCATCTTAGATTGAGCAAGATCTTTAGGAGTTTTGTTATTTCCAGGATTTGGATCAGTATAGAAAGCTATGATTTCTTCAGAGTATCGAGCAATAGATCTATCACTCATTTTATGAACAAATTCCTCATGATTAATCGAACAAATAGTTTCTTTTTTTTTATTTTATTTTTTTTTAAGCCGAAGCTTCCCATGGCATTGGCACACTGGGAAGAATTTTATTAAAAATTCAAAAGGAAAGAACGAGGGGGTCTAGGCCTGACCTCGACAAAGAGAAGAAGAAATAAAAGCAAAAAGCAGAAAAAACAAAAAGATTACATATGTCGAAATCTATAGACCGGAAGCATAGAGTTATCAATGCCAAGGGCCCTCCTAATGAAAGATGGAGGTTCATTCCACCACTGAGAACTATTAGTTGTGCCCTGTTTAGCAAGTAAATCCGCCACAAAATTATCAAGTATACTAGATAATTGAGAACATTGTTTCATGATATTGCCAAAAAAAAAACACAAAAGAAACACAATATGGGGAGCTTCTCGTATGTGAAGATAGCTGTAACAGTTTTCTTCGATTTCAATGGGATAGTTATATCCTTAGGTAAAGGTTCTGTGATATTAATCTTGACCCTAATCCTGGCATATTTACCCCACTTCTCAGCAGCTTCAATATCAATTGGATCTGGAACTCCAATAGTCTTCATCATCTTAAATACTTTATCTGGATTCCTTAGAATACTCATAGGAAGCCCATAGACGTGTAACCAAAAATAAACAAAGCAGAAATCATAGTCAAGAAGGAAATCATCTATATATCTTTCCAACAACATTAAATCTTCTTTTACCGACCAAAGAGTACCCATAAGAATAACCTCTAAATCACACTGAAACTGAAATTTAGCTATATAATAACCACTACCCAGATCAGTAATGGTAACCGGACCCGTAGTTCTCCAAGCTTTAGCAATCACTCCACTTATGATAGTGGTATTGTATTCCTTTCCTGAGATAAATCTGAAAATAAGACTTTTGTTAGCACCCCTCTGTGGATCTGGAGGATCATCTTCTTCTTCGTAGCAGTAATTTTTTAGTTTATTCATTAATGAATTCATTTTCTCAAGTATTTCTTCAAACTCAGAATGGGTTTCTGAAGTTGAAGCCATGACAGACAAACAGAAAATGAAAGAGAAATTAAAGCAGTAATGGAAAATTTGGGTAATGAAGATCAAATAGAGAACCACAATAATTTAAAAAACACAATATAAACCTCATAGCACCCTCAAGGAGAAATAAGTGTTGGAGAAAATGGGGTTCTTCATGTTTTTATTTGGTCTTGGTGTGAATTGATCTTGTGACCTAAGGGTCACTAGGATTCTTACTCATTTTCTTGAGTGAATGAAATGTCCTTAGTTTAGTCCCATATGGGTTAAAACTAAAGGTGAATGCCACCATATGAGTAAGGAGCTTTCCTACTCTTATGGGTGGGGGCGGGCGGTCAAAAAGACATTGCTATCCCTGATGCCCAAGGCACACTTGTGCGTGTCAACCAAGTACCTAAACCGCCTTAAATGTTTTCTACTATTTTTAAGGATTTTTTATTTATGGGAGAAAACCTTCACGCGGTGAAGAGGAGTTTTATTTTGGGTAAAATCTGATTTCCTGATTTACATGAGTTTCCTTCACGCATAATTTTCTCTCCTTGTTTTACAAGTAATCGAAAATTCTTTTGCAAGTACTCTTAGACGTAAACCCTGATAGTCTCTCCTATAAATACAAGACGTTTTGCTCTTCTCTAATCATCCCAGAAGCGGCTACTATCCCGTCTTCTTTTCCCGTCTTCTTGCTTTGTTTTGCGCACATTGCTTGTTTATTTCCTTCCTCCCTTCGTAGCTAAGTTCATGATTGGGTGTTGATTGTTGTGCTGACATTCACACATCGGGCAGTTCTATCCTGGACACATCCTCGATGTAGGGGTATAGCATCACTCTCTTTGAGTGTACCCGCGAGCTATTGTGTTAAGGGCAGTTTGTTGAACAGGCGGCTCTGTCCTCGTAGAAGCGCTTAGGGTTTTTTTAAAGTTCAGTCTTTTATATATTACTTGATACATCTAACATCTACATTGATTGTTGCAAGATTTCCAACAATAAGAACCACCAGCAGTTGGATATAGAACAAAAAAAAACGATGGATAAAGCAAAGCTTGACCAAGGTCAAACAAGCGACGACCAAACAAGACCGTAGAGAGAGACTTGAATCATTATTCACTTTCCTCCCAATGGTGGTACTCACGGAACCTTTGATCGAACTATAGGCTCTATGGTCGCCATTTCACTTGTTTTGTCACTCTTGATGTCAACAACTGTATATAATTAAAATATAAAATAAAAATCTTAAGATTTTGATGATAATGATAGCGGAGGTCACTTCAAAGTACTCAGTCATTGATGAAAGAATATTTTTTTTGCCGAGAGACTCTCACTCTCACTTGGTTCTTCACTTCTTCTACCAACTTCCACCAACCACTTTTTCTTACACCTTGTTTACATTTTCTGGCTAGCTCATATCTGCTGAAGAAGCGTAGTAGTGGACCATGTACAAATACTGAAATACAAACCCTATAGCACTTGTATACGAAAAAGTGTAAAACCAAGCTAATACAGATTACAGACTAGTGGCAGATTGCACAACATAAAAAATTCGGGAGTGACAAATGGGGGTACTTGTCCATTCCTAGTTCTGTCTCGGCCTAGTAAAAGTTTGGTTAGCCCATAGCTAACTAGAACACCGCTGCCACGGTGGGAGGGCCGACCGAAAAAATTGACCTGCACACACCACTCTTTGTTGTGAGACCAAAATTAAAGAATTTCAAGTTAACCAAATACTTATTTTTTATCACTTAGTTGGGGAGTGACGATTCTTCTACAAGGTATTAAGATTATCCTTCTTAAAGAGTTTATTTACATAATATTTTTTTCTTACAAAAGATGATGTAAAGATCTTTTGTTAGTTTTATATTAAATATAAGATATAGCCGATACTTAACAAAAATGAAGTAGTAGCCTAGTGGTTGGGCTCCAAGACGAGAGTGCAAGGTTTGGATTTTGACCTTGTACCATTGTTGTGGTTGATAAATAAGGAAAAAATGCATGTAATAAAGCAAATGTTTTTAATTTATGTTAAACATGGAGTATATACAGAACATACACTAAATCGACAACAAACTATTGAATGGCTCAGTGGTAAAGGGTATGTTTCAGTAAGTTCTGTGTGTCGGGTTCGAAACCAAACAGCTGAATTTTTGAATTTTAAAAGTTTAAAACTTAAAATGAACCTCAACAGGAGCTGCTGCTGTAGGTGTTGGCGGCGGAGCTGCTGATGGTGGTGCTTGTGGGTGTGGTGGCGGAGGTGCTGATGGTGGTGCTTGTGGGTGTGGTGGCGGAGGTGTTGGTGGTTGTGGTGTGGGGGTTGGTGGTGGTACTGGTGGTGGCGGAGCTGATGGCGGTGGTGTGGTGTGGTGTGGCGGCGGTGGTGGAATGTGTTGGCTTGTGGGTTTTGGCGGCGGAGCTGCTGGTGGTGGTGCTTGTGGGGGTCGGTGGCGGCGGTGCTTATGATGGTGGTGGTGTGGTGTGGTGCGGCGGTGGCGGTGGTTTGTAGTGGTGGAATGTGTTGGTGGTGGATATTATTGGTGGTGTATAGAGAAGGGTCATTATTGGATTTGATAAGGACTATTTAGTCATTTCATCGTTGAAAAATTTTACAATCTTTTTTGTCAAATTGATTCAATTTTGTTACTGGACATTTGACAAAAGAGTGACCATAAAAGGGACTCCCTCCCTTCGGGCCCTCCGGTCGGTCGGCCCAATTAACTTACTGATGCCGATGGAAACCAAGCTAGACCAGTGCTTAGATCACTTGAATGCTACAATCCTTAGGCCGCTTCCTATGGGACACTAAAAACCCAAATTAAGGGTGTTTTCGCCGGCTATGGACCTAGCAAACACCTGTTTTAACGTTGCAAAGTTGCAAATTTGCAACTTGCAACGTCAGATGGAAATAGTATCGTCGATGGAAATTCCATCGACAGATACAAAAAGTGTCGAGGTCGATAGAATTTTTATCGACGATGGAATTTCCATCGATATAGATGTACGGCTCAGATTTGATAAAGCCTATATATACCCTCATTTGTAAGCTTATCAACACACACCTTTGCAACATTTGTAGTAGTTTTCTCAGATCTACCACAATTGCGCACTCCGCTATCTATTTGTTTGCGTTGGACACACCCTCCACTGTGCACACCTTCTATATGGCACGCGGCAAAGCAAAAAACAAGGGAAAACAAGCTGCTACTCAATCTACTCAATATGATCCTGAAGTGTACGATGAGGATAGTCAAGAAATGGGAGAAAGAAATGCTGGGAGAGGAAGCCGCGGGCAATCTTTTACCGTATATGAGGACATGATCATATGTTCTAACTATGTCCGCTTTACTGAAAATCCGATTACCGGTGTTCATCAAGATAGGGCAACACTCTGGGGGAGCATCTATGACCAGTTCGAGCAGGAGACAATGAATGTCACTTGCCTTACGGAAGTTTCTTTGTGCAACCACTTCGTCACCATCAACGCACAGGTGCAACTCTTTGTTGCCGCCATTGTGCAGGCTGAACGTCGAAGACAAAGTGGGGAGGGTGACACGGACGTCGAACGGAGGTGTCGCGAGGCCTGGAAGAGAGAGCACGGGAAACCATTTGCCTACGAGGAGTGTTACCATATCTTGAAAGTGCTGCCTAAGTACGACCCAAAGATGCTTCTCCAGATGAAGTCGGTTCCTAAAGCTTCACCGTACAATCAAGGTTCGCCTCACTCCCAGGAGTCTCCATCCTCGCCCTTTGCGTCTCAGTTTCCCTCACAGACGGGGTCACAAGGTGCAGGAGGCAGTGGAGGCAGTGGTGGCAGTTGAGGAAGTGGAGGAGGGATCACGACTGAGAAGGCGTCCGCAAATGCCCTGAAGTTCCAGCTGTTGTGTGGTAGGAACCAGGCCAAGAAGCTACGACAAGCAAAGGCTGATGCTGCTGTTAAGGGAAAAGGCTTCAACATGGATACCTACACTGCCCACCTCAAGGAAACTTCCAAGGAACGATCGGCTGAACGCAGGGTTCTGACAGGTGAACTTAAAAAAAGTCGCCTCTCACAGGAGAAGTATGTGCATAACCATGATAAGCATAAGATCATGAATGCCAATACCTCTAACATGAATGATGAACAACTGTACATCTGGAAGATGGACTTCGAGCGGATCAAACGGCAGATGGAGGCAGAACGGCTTGCCGCTCTTGAGTCTGACGTTCAAGGAGCAGCTCCTATCCCATCCGTCAATGCCGATAATGCATCTGACGTTGAAGCGGAGGAGGTCAGTCCTTGGGCGGACGAGTAGCATCTCCATCATCATTATCATTCATGGGGAGCGGGGGGTCGCATCGGTAAGGGTATCAGCATCAGCATCATCAATGGCAGCAATGTGTATCATCATCAATCATCAAGTATCAGCATCATCATCATCAATGGCGGCAATGTGTATCATCATCATCATCAGTAGTATCAGCATCTCATCATCATCAGTAGTATCAGCAGTTTGCCGATTTTCAACAACAATGGCAATTGCGTTACCATCATCGGATGGTCTTTTGCAAAAGGGCTTGGCACACCCTTTTTACTAATTATATCGGGATTTTTTTTTTTTTTTATGTTGCAAAAGGGCTTGGCAAACCCTTTTTACTAATTATATCGGAACGACACGGCTCTATATTGGGTTTATATTTTGTAGAGGGCATGACACACCCTCTTTAATGTAATTACTGTCTTTAATTTTAATGAAAATCTCTAGTTATATAAAAGTTAATCTTCATTAATACTAACGAAACAAAAATTACAGAAAAAAAAAACAAAGCAAAAATTACAGAAAAAAAACCACTTAATCATCATGTTCATCATCTTCTTAACTAAGAA
>JAJJMA010224165.1:0-10445 GCA_023529015.1 Papaver nudicaule
TTTGGAGGATGATAAACTCGGTAGATGTGGTTAATAGTATTGTCAATTAGATATACTAATTATGGAGTTAGTGATTTGTCCAAAGACATCACTAAGTATGGTAATGAGTATATTATATCCTCATTTTATACAGTCTTGACAACGAAAGTTGTAAAGGGCCTTTTGGTTTAAGGATATATGATACGTTGACAATTAATGCTAACTTGGCTGATGATTGAAATAAATGTTTTGTACGTCGGATCTTTTCCCAAAGGAGAAGTTTTGGCGGTATAATTTATTTTGAAATTAGACACTTGGTTGATAGTTAATCTAGTGGGAGTTGTAAACTATGAAAAGTAGTTTAATTACTGAAGTATTATTCCCATAATGATTTGTTCCAATGTACGAAGAATCACAATCAGTGGACCTACTCAAATTTCATAAAGTAAAGAAATTTGGTGTTTCTTATGATTAGATGGTTTATCTTCAGAAGCTGAAAATTGATATTGGATCAAACAAGTGTACGATTTGCTTTTGATGATCACTGAGTTTGACAACTCATAATTGTATGGATTTTCATCAAACGAGAGGAAAGATAGAGGGACTGAAAGATTTTCTCTAAAAGGAAAAATGAACTTCAAGCATGTCATCATGAGTGATTAGTATATGGACTTGTAACAGCTTATCTTACTAGAACTGGTGACATTCAGATTTGAGAGTTTTTTCTCTATTAAGTTACGAATCTGAAGATCAGTGGGAGTAAGTCTATATACACTGTTTAGTATGTTGATAACACGCTAATAGCTATTTTCTGTTGGAAATCTTGGTGTTTTGTTTGAACCATGAGTCCTTTAGAACTTCTGAATGAGTGAGATGAAACTTGCCAACTGTGTAGGTAAGGAAATCTCAGTAAGGTAAGTTCTACAATTTATGGTACGTGCGTTCACTCGTCTAGCGTTGAAACTACACTGAAGAGTGGATACCCCGTCCTACATAATGAGTATCAAGTAAACTCAAGAAAGTGCAAGGACTACCATACGCTTCCGAGTACGAGAAATTTTCATGTGTAATGTGTTTACATGAAGTTTTGAGTTCTAGCTATAATAGGCATGTTTGGTTGTTTCCAAAGTAACCCAAACATATAACCTATTGTAGAACATTTAAGTAAATATGTATTTGCCTACCTTTATATAAGTGTTTACTTAAGGTGGTAAATTGTTCAGACTCATAATTGAAGCTCATGTATTGTGGAGTAATTTTGGTTTCGCCTTGATGCAAATGTCGAACAGTATTGTGGTAAAGAATAAAATGAAATGTATCGATTTTGTGCTCCATGTAGAGTCTGAGTTCATGGCTTGTAATGTTGCCATGATTTTGTTGTGCAATTTTATCTCTAGACTTGGAGAACGTCGACATTATGGCCAAGTGGTTGAGAACATATTGTGCACAACAATGCTCTTTCTGTAAGAAATTATATGTAAGTCAGTAAGTACTTAGTTGTGAATGAATTTTCTTACTTCAAAGAAAGAGGTTTGGAAACGACAATTTAACGTGGAAAATGCTAATCTAAAACTTGTGATTATTGATTATACAAGGACTTGATGCCTTAAAGGAATATATTGCATCATAATGTATTGGAGAGCTTATGATGGTGAATGAATTTGATTTTCCACGTCATTTTTGAGATCTCATGAAAAATGTTGTTTCCATTTTTCCTGTTATTCCATATCTGCACATAACTCTTGATGGAATTTATAAAACAGGAATTTTGATAGTATGAATTGATGATAGAAAAGCTATTATGGTATTTAGCCTTATGAATTGAGAGAAACTTATGTTTTCGTATTTGTTAATGTTGTAGTACATGGAAGGGAGTATGTCGATTGAAGGTGTATGACCGCCAGGACTCGCATTAACATACTACAAATGATGATATTATAGTTTATGGTTAAGGATTGGGCTCTCACTTAAGATTGCGCGCATATTCGTTTTGTATCGAACCTTTAATGGATATATCAGTATTATGTTGGGCATATGGGTCAAGTGGGAGAATGTTGGATTTGTGACCCATGTACCCGGATCCATTAACCATATCTAAGTGGGTTTGAACATTAGAGAGACACCTGTTGCTTTAATCTGGAGTGTTCTCTATGACGTGTTAAAAACAGTCATAGGTGGGTTGCAATTTCAGCTGACACGTTAATGGTTCTTTGATGGAAAGAAAGGCTGCAGCTACAAATATCAACCTAGAGATGAAGATCTTATTCCTTCCCATATGAATGAGTTGCTAGAGTACCATCATAAAAGGCTAGCAACTAGTAAGAATTGGTAAGAGGAATATTATTGATTCTCTGACTGAATGGAGGAATTGAATCGGGATCATGACTTCACAAGGAATTGAATCGGGATCATGACTTCACTAGGTATGTTCAATCACTTGTTTTAATTAAGTTTGTATGAAGTAGCAAACTAGGCAATCCTAGATCATAGTCATGTTTTGAATGGTTTGAGTAATATGACATAAATTTTTCCTACAGATTACGGTTTGCACATGTTTAAGGAATGTTATATTTCATATTTGTGATGTGCTTTATAAACAAAACCCAATATTACAGGACTAAACGTACTAGATTACAGTAGGCCATTTCAGAGCTACCATTCACCTACGATTTCCAGATACATGAAGTTTTACATTTTCAAGCACTAACTGTGCGTTTTACTACACAGTCGTTATCTTAATAAGAAAACCTCTGTAGTTGGTTTGAATTCGGACAAACACAACACAAAATATTTGAACGAACAGGATAGAGTCAAAGATGTAGCCTGACCTGTGAGTTTTGTCGTTCTATTAGTTTGTTGGTGTTGCTGTAATTGACCTGTACATCTTTATTGTACTTCTGGTAGCGTTCAATCGTCTTTTGTATACTGGAACACCAGAGTAAAAAAGAAAAAAAGTCTTTCAAATCAAATGAGAAAGTGCAGCTTTTAGGTGGTAACTATTACTAGAAAAAGAGTGCACCTGTTAGGTGGTTACTTTACTGGAAACAGACTAAGACGAATACTAGTAGAACATAAATGGATGCATCTTGTGTATAGTAAAAAAGCTATTAGAACATACAACTAGCTAGAAATTCATAAGAACCTAAACAATATTTACAAGAGCTATTACATGAACTTAAACAACCCATCCCTTGGTTGATACCACCACAACCGTCATCACCATTGCCACCTAACCCCACCAACACAAATATCAATGGCCATCCCATGGTTAAAACTCACCATGGTCACCTCACCACTATCATTGCTGTCAATACCTATCCCAATATTGATACCACCAGAATCATAGCCACCGTAGCCACCGTAGCAGCTATGGTTATAAGCCAAAAATAACATTATGATAACCCAGAGAGAGTTTCGGCCTAGACAGAATTTTAGATATTAAGCCGAAACAATTTCGGCCTAGACGATGGAACATTTCTCTAGGCCGAAACTAGCAACATAGCTGCCATTTTCAAATAGTATTTTCGGCCCAGAGAAACATATTATCGTGTAGGCCGAAAATGCTTCTGTGTAGCTCAAGATTTTTCCCCTTCTTCTCCCCCCAAGAAATTTCTCACCCAAAAACAAAAAAATCTACAAGCCGAAATCATTAGTGCTAATCATTATCATTAGTGTTAATTATAAAAATTAGTGTTAATCAGTCCAAGAGTAGATTAGCATTTTTGAAAAAAATAATGACCATTTTGTCCCCGTTTTGTCACGTAGTGCAAGTCCGAATTTTTTTTTTCAAGGCCAAAAAACATGGTTGTTAATATAGATGAGCTAAGACAGGGAGTGCAACTTTATAAGCTCAGTGTACTAAAAAGATTCTACCAAAAGAATATATCTCTAATTCTATTTTCCCCTATTCATGTAATCCAAGTTTCTACTTTGTGTGTCTGTGTGCATTAAAAGCACTTTATTGGTATTATCCTTTCATCCAAAACTGTTCTACACGATTGGGACAACTTCTTAAATACTCATTGGTAAAGAATAAGCTAGTTATCAAAAATAATTGCCAGTCCCATCAGGCTCCTAGTTAGCAATTCGGGGTACGACGAGAAATTCGGGACGACAAACGTACAATTATTATACAAATTCGGAGAATTTAAATTCGGTCAAATATTCGGTCAACGGGTCAAGATTCGGCGGTAATTCGGTACGGTATACATACGTGTATTATTCGATTTTAGAATGTGAGTTCGGTAAGGAAAATTCGGTGTGCATTGAAATATAACATCAGACATTTTTAAGTTGGGAAATCTAGTTTTCTTGATTAATTGAACTATATAAAAAATATATCTAATTGTAAAAAACAACAATAGGGTGATGTAGTGGTTCACATCCATGTATATAACGCACCGGTCAGTAGTTCGATCCTCACCTTTCTCAAGTTTTGGAAAAATTTGAAAAAAGATAAAAGATAAAGAGAAACGGGACAATACTCCAAGACACGTGTCCGAATTAGTCGGCGACTTATTCAAATTGTGGCATGCAGTACATCCACTGAAAGTTATAACGATTGATATGAGGTTTCTCCAGTGCTCATCAAGGTTTTGGAGGAAACTTCATGAGCATACATGTACGCACTATATATAAATGTCCACCTTATTGCTAAAGTAGCAAGACTCGATCAGGAATATATTTCCAGTATGTTTAGAATCTATATGGTGCATGGTATATTGTGATACCCTTCAATATGTCTCATACATATTTGATCTTGTCCTACAATCAAATGAAATTTTGGCAAATCCATCTTCTCATCTCGTTTTTAGGTGTTGCATAAAACTAGGGAGCCTATTTCTAGCTTTCAAAAGCCTGCATAAAATACTAAATAAGACTGTTCTTCACCTTTCATACGCATGATAGTATACAAGACAAATAAAGATCATACATGCCGTTAACTACACTTCACTAGACTTCCGCTTCTCACTGCATTGAAATCAGGATTACCAAGCTAAGTTAGCTACTAACTTCGATTTTATGGTTTTATCTACGTATTTGGGGATTAGGGTTTCATTCATTTTGTGTACAATGAATTATCCTAGCAAAATCAAAAGGATAGTGTAACTTAATCTAGAGAAACTGCTGTATTACAGAAAATACATACAGCAGATGATCATAATGATGATGTTTTGAATAACAGTGACAAGAGTAGTACTAAAATTCATCTCATGCAAAGAATTATTCAGTATATACAGCATAAAATTGATAGATTTCTATAAAAGATGTTTACAACTGAAGAACAATGGGATCTAATGAATTCATCTCAAACATGAAATAATAATAATTTACTTTGTGAAACCCTAAAACCAATAGGAGAATAACACAGCATGTTTTCCCATTTGAGAACAATAAATACTGACCATATTCTTGATCTTGGAAAAACACAACAAGATGTCAGACCAGAACACCACCATGATGATGAGGAGAAGCTGAATGATCTAAATCTATACATTGAAGAACAAAAAGTGAAAGATAAAAAAAACAGATCTGTAGATGAAAACTCAAAATCGACGGATAGAAATGATTGTATGATGTGGATCTTGATGATCAGGAGACTAAAACTAAGATCCAGAAAAAAAAAAGGATTTTGGTTTTAGTTTTTTGAATTTGAAGGAGGAGACAGAGAATGATTCTAGAGAAAGTACAGTGAAGACTACTTAACGAACCAACATGTTAAGAAGACTAGTACTACCCTGAACGGAAGAAGAAGAATAGACAGGGAAAAACGATGGGAAAATACCTGCAGGTAGAGGAGCTGGAGAATTCATAGAGTTTTCCTCTTGGTGAGAAGACAATCAGAGCAACTTCAGCTTCACACAGTACAGAAAGCTCAAAAGCTTTCTTCATCAAACCATTTCTTCTCTTTGAAAATGTTACTTGTCTGCTTGTTGCATTTTCTATCCTTCTCATCTCAGTTTTTCCCCTCACCATTTCATCAATCTCTTATATTCGTCGTCATCGAAAAAAAAAAATATCAAAATCAGAACCAAAATCATCAGTACCAGAATGATCAAAATCAGTACCAAATTTGAGCTCAAAATGATCAAAATCAGAACCAAATTTGAGCTCAAAATGATCAAAATCAGTACCAGTAGAAAAAGATCAAGTAGCTGAATCTCACTTTTCAAGGTGTTGATGAAGATGAGTGATCAAATGGAGAATGAAAAGAAGAAAAATATGCTTCCGTACGTTTCAAGAAAGAAAGACCAGACCGAACCTATTTTCAGAGGTTCTTTCTTCCCTCATTCGTTCAGTGTCTTTATATAGAAAAACAACATACTCAAACCCAGGTGAGCTCATAAACCCCATTTATTTTCTTTTTCCATTTTTTTTTTATTTTTCACATTTAAATTTGTCTGAATTTAGCCAGAAGACAACAACAGAGTTTAAGCATGCAAAATGGATGAGTGAGCGAAGAAAGCAGGGGCAGAGGACCACCCAATAAAATTGTGTTTTAACGTGATCACATCATAGAGTATAAATGATTCTTTCTCTCTATGTTTATTACTAATAAAGCGTTAATGTGATCGTACGTGATTTTTGTGGTTGTAGATTGCCACGTGTCGAGTAGACACCATCCCAATTGATAATTTCCTCTTTCATCAAACCAAACACCTTCACGTGGCTCATTTCTATTTAGCTATATGGTACCTATGGACTGGTACAACACTTTTGCGAGAAAAATTGACCCTTCAGTATAGTACTACAGTGGTAAAGTTGCTGGGTGATAAAGTCGACGACGTGAGTTCAAAACTCGTCTGAATTAGGGTGGAAGGATTTTTTTCTTTCCTTTCACTGCAATGCTAGCCTCTGATTTATTATTTAGGTCCCAGAAAATTGGACTTTTGACTAGGTGCAATGTTATTGCTAGCCTATATTGAGTTTGAGCTTTAAATGTTGCAGTGCAACCCATGAAATCTTCTGAATAAATGGTTAAATGTTTTATACTTTCTATCCAAAAAAAATCAAAAGTTTTATTTAAAATGTACTAATATCAATTACTGCTCGTATAATTTTATTAAGGGTATGGATGGAAAAAATTCATACTTCGCATTCCTTAACATATGTGCAAAACCCTATAATAACAACAAAAAATGAAAGAGAGATGAGTATCTGATAATACTAAGTTGAAGACAGAACCCCTAAAATAAAATTCTGACTAACACTTTTTAAACGGAAAATTATAAATTGGTGGTATTATATCTTTAACGTTTATGACTAATTCATTATAGATAAATTTAAAAAATCAAAAATATTTACTAATTCCGCTACAAATTCCCTAGATAGTTGAGGGGGTCGTAGCCCTAAGCCCCTACCACCTTAATAACTCTCCGTTTGAATTTGGATTGGATTTTGGAAGGAGAACATGGGTTTGGATTGGTACTCAGGTCAAAGATAAATTGACAAAAAGGATACATTAGTTGACTGCTGCCACTGTGGGAGGGCCGACCGAAGAACTAGAAGTGGAATTTGGCGGTGGTTGGTAGTGGTGCTGGAATATGGTGGTGGTGGCAGTGGTGAAATGTGGAGATGGCGGTGGTGGAATGTGTTGGTGGTGGATGTGTTATTGGTGGTGTATGTAGTGTGATAGAGAGATGGGCGTAATTAATAAAAAAGTATAGGGAAGAGCCATTATTGGATTTGATAATTTATCAAATTGACCAATTTTGTTACTCTACATTTTACCAAAATAAATAGTCATAAAAAGGATTCCCTCCCTACCCTTCGGCATCAGAGGAGGGAAGCCCTTCGGGCCCTCCGGTCGGTCACCCAATAAATATCAACCCAAAAATAGAACCGTCAGACACGCGCTCGAGCGCGTTATATGGGTTGGCCTAGTCAAATGATGGTATAGGCTGCGGTGAGTTGACGTGGGAAAAAGTTGTGGAGCCCACAGTCCACTTGTGCAAAAGTTAAATTAGTACTTGACCCGCGCAGATGGAAATATCTTCCATCTAGATTGTGTAAAATACGCGCTCACGCGCAAAAGAAACGATGTTGTGGCCCAATCACAGTAGTGCGTGTGAAAGTCTGCTATAAATAGAAGATATTTGTGCTAGGGTTTCCCCAAATGTTGTTCAAAAAGAGTACAGAACAGACAACAGAGAGTTGGGAGAAGAGAAGAGGACTTAACACAGGAGGTCTTCTTAGAGATGCTAGTGTGTGAAATTTGATCATCCAAATTTCTGATGATCAGATATTTGATTTGTGGGTCCGGAGGCTTTCACTTCTCTCTGTCTGAACAGTATAGTATGTGAGAAAGCTGGATATGGATATTTGTAGGAGGATAGATAGTGAAGTGCTCGAGTGGATAAGTGGATATACCTATTCCTTCCTTTAAATAGCGGAGCCCCTAGGTGTAGAGAGTAGAGATGAGAGAGAAGATGTAGAGAGTGATGTGGCAACACCACAGCCCTCACATTTATAGGGGGTGTACCATTGGATTATTTTGTGGACTCCTCCTAAATTTCTTCTTACAATTTTCTCTCTATCTCTCTTCTCTACTTCTCTACATCTCTGCGTCCAGAGTTTTCGTTTAAATAGCAAAATATCAGGATTTTCTTCTTTCTGTACTAGTACCGACTACAGAGACAGAGAAGGGAAAGAAAATAAATGGGGTTTATGAGCTCACCTGGAAGCAAGAGTTTCTTCTTCGAAAAGCTGTTTCTTACTTTCTCCGTTTCTCTTGTATCAACTCTGTTTGAAATTGAATGATACATTTGAAATTGTATGGGGGAGGGGGATCATTTACTTCAATTCTGACTCAACTTTGTCTATGGCTGACTCGAATACTAGTGTTCCTTTTGTTCTGAGAATGTTTGTATATGCTATTTTATTTGCTTGCATTTTAGACAGCATATAACAAAAGAGGAAGGATCCTGTGACATGGATAAAATGACACTATCTTGACATTGTGTCGCAATTTTTTTGATAACTCCTAAACGACAATGAATTTGAAGCTGATTTTTTGGGAGATCGTTCTTCTTATAGAGCTTTATGTTCATACTAAAAATGAGCGCATTCCGATATGTATAGAATCATCATCTATCAGTTGTCGTTTAAACCGTTGAATCAAAAAATTAACCAGCGATTAGTTTTCAAAGGTGTAGAAGGTGGTGTTATACATCTCGAAATGCGCTCATTTTTGATATGAACATAGAGCTCTATAAGAAGAACGTGCACCCAAAAAATTAGTTTCAAATTCATTGTCGTTTGGAAGTTATCAAAAAAATTACGACACAATATCAAGATAGTGTCATTTTAACCATGTCATAGGATCCTTTCTCATAACAAAAAGACTTTTTAACTATTTTGGGCACCATAAAATGTAGGACTTTTTGACCATTCACTCGTTTGGGGCACTGAAAATAGTTCCACTTTTTAACTGTAATGATTCAGACGAATAAGATCCAAAAAACTTGGAAAAGAAAAAAGCTACTGGACCATTCATATCAATCATAATTCAATAGGACCTCTAGTGTGTAATGTATAATTCAAGATGACACGAATATTTTTAGCAACTAGGTTGCGACAAACTATGTCGGTCGACATGCCAAAGATCCAAAATTTGGCATAAAGTGAGAAAACATCCAAAATTTGGCATCCAAAGAACATTGGAGTATCTCTTATCTTGAAAATATCCAAAATTTACTAGTATAAAATGAACTTGGTCCGAAAAAGTGAGAAAACCTAGAGAGCTACATAGTACATACAGCAGACAGTCCCATTTATAGGTGTATTCCTTGTTTCCTTCTTTACCTCTCTCTTTAGGACTTTCCATAAAGGGAAATCCACCAACAAGTTAAATATTCAAGCCGTACACAAGCAGCTCCCTACCGACGTCTGCTGCTGCACCCCCTTCGATAATATTATGCGTAAAGCCCCAAGAACCGAACACTTGTAAAAGAAAACAAAATGATGTAGTGGTGAAAAATAGGAGAAAATTGTTTGCAATTTGTAATGCTAGCTGTTTTACTTTCTCTGACTCGGTATCCAAAATATGATTCGCCAGCCAAATGAGATGACAATATGTACAAGTTCACTCTTAAAAAAAAGAAAAAAAAATATTACAAATTCACCAATGTTTAACCTGGCGTCATTGGGGCGGATTTGAAAGTTTGGGGCAGACTATTTTGGTTACTGAATATAAATCCATTAAACTACTGAGTAGTGTAAATAAAAACATAACACTACTCGGTAGCTTGCATGGTACCGAATATAAATCCGCCCTAAATCTTTTGGATCCGCCCCAATGACGTGAGGATGTTTAAGGGGTCGAGTATATTTGGCTAACTCATACGAGTCTGATCAATATCTGACTCAGTTTCATAAAACAATTTCAAAATTTAGCTGGAAATTTTGGCTAACCGAGTCAGATATTGATCAAATGAGTCAAACTAATTTGGCTAACTCAGATGAGT
>JAJJMA010224180.1:0-18695 GCA_023529015.1 Papaver nudicaule
TATTTTACAGATGAGAAACAGAAAAGTAAGGAACTTCGGTAACTAGAACTCAGTTTCCAATCTTACAAGATCAAACCCTTTTTAGGCCATCATGTTATTGTCACCACAAATTTTTTTCTTGCAACTTCACCCCACCTATTTATCTGCCTTTCTTTTGTCTAATAATATTGAAATAAGCATAAATAAACTTGGCCATCGGTGTTTTACTAGCTAGATCAGGAATGGGAATGATATTGAAATAAGCAATAGGTTCTGTCATTGACAGTGGAAACAGAAAATGTGTTTGGTCTAGCTCTGGCCATCCCTCACTTTAACTCATAAATCTGGAGAAGAAAACATAGAGGGAACTCAAAACAGAAGAATACTGAAGCCCAAAAAGTAGTTCTCTAGAGGAGAGGTTTTAGGCTACGCCGACTAAGGGGATCGAACCCTTGACCACGGGATTAAAAGTCACGCGCTCTACCACTGAGCTAAGTCGGCTACTGCTTTGCTTTTGTCATTTCTGGAGAATCCTTCTTATTAGACTGACGATATGGTGCAGCAACAACACTTCAGCAGCGGAGTTTAGAGAAGTATTTGATTTTTGCAAGGTAATGGAATGAGGAGTTTTAAAGGTTGATTACAAAATGGTGATCGAAGGAGGGTTGCTTGTTTGGTTTTTGCACAGAATCAACCATTGTAATTTAACATGACAGTCTTAATTTGTTTCTCATTGTAAGTATTAGAATGTGGGTATTTAAATCAACAATTAGCAATGAGTAGAGTGGCCCCTAGGATTATTAACCGCATAATCTTAGATTGCCCATACAATGTGAGATTAATAGTCTCAACACTCCCCCTCACGTGTAGCCTCGTTAACACGTGGACATATAATCGGGTGACGTGGAGTATAGGTGCGGCCATACAACACTGGTCAAAAATTCCCACTCTGATACCATATTAGAATATGGGTAACCATGATCCAACTCAAAACCAATTGGCAACGATTGGAGTGGCCCTTAGGATTATGAAACCGCATGATCTTAGATTGTCATACAATGTGTTGCGCACTCGTTTTATCCTACACAAATTAGCACCCAACATGTTGGATAACGGCTACCATTGGACACCCGTCAAAACACCCATCCCAGCTGCACATATTGCTAACCTCATTAATTTGGGGGCGAGCCCATATTTAATGGGGGGAAGGCGAATCCAAAATAGGGTCACAATGAAGTAATCTCAAAAACCCCTTATACACTATAATTAGGATTAGAGATTGTAATTGGGATTAGCAAATAAATTATTGATTATCAAAAATATTAGATTGTTAATTAGAAAATCATCCTAAGACTAGATAGTTAGCCATTATCACCACCACCTCCATTATAACCACCACCATCTCCATTTCCACCACCACCGCCGCCTCCAATTCCACCCCCCACCACCGCCATCATTTGTCGATGTGTTTTCGAAAATGTTCAAACATGATCCTCAAAGATCAAAACAGTTATGGGAAGACTCACTTCAATGTTAAATTTGTCGAAAATCAACTCAACCCAATTGCTTCGTCCCAGAATCGTCAAAGAAATGACATAATATTGTGACGATTCTCCAAAAATCGTCAAGGTTTAATGATGGTCTATGACGACCCAGCGGGTAGAGATGAACAATCGTCAAGTTTTTTGAAGTTCCATGACGATTTAAGAAGTAGATCTAAAATGCCCGAAAATACTGCTTGCTAAATCGTCACACTATGTAATAACACCTTGACGATTTATCTTTGAGAAGAATCACCCCTCTGCCAAGAAAACAAGGTAAATCGTCATACTATGTTATAAGATCTTGACGACTTAGATTTGACAAAAAACAGTTATGCTCAAATCGTCGTGATTTACATCATGACCATGACGAGTTTAGGTGTATTAACAGCTGTTTGGAAACAGGTTGTCGGAATCGTCGTGGTTTGAACATAAACCATGACGAATTTCTGATTTTTTGTTTGAGTTTCCAAACAATTTAGACATGTAAACTAACACAAATGAATCAAACAAAGTACGATTTACCATTGTCAGCAACAAACCGTTAAAAACAAAAAAAAACCATTGTCAACCTAGGAAACGAAAAATGTATCAAACACACCAAACCGACATAATATTCTTTCACCTACTAAAACCAAAGTGCGAAACGAAAAAACTAAACCATATCATTGTTGCCCCCATCGGCTTCACCTTCATCATCCTCATCACCTTGGGGTACGTCATTAGGTTGTACCCCATCAACTGCGTATTCGTCAAATTGCACTTGGAGCACGTAGAGAGGAATATCATCTTCAGCCCTCGGATCATTACCATCATCATCGAACTCCATAGGAGTAGGAACTGCATCAGGGTTTGGCTCACGGATTATCACGGGTCGCTGTCTGGTAGAACGAAGACTTGGTTTGGAACCCGTGGGTGGCATTGGTCTTTTTCCACTTTTGATTTTCTCCAACCTTATTACATACACATGACAAATCAATTAACAAGTAAAATGACACAGTAAATCGTCATGGAAACAAAAGAATATATGACGATTCTCATCAGAACTATTTAAATCGTCAAGGAATTTTACAAATGCACGACGAGTTTATTAAGCCCCGCTCTAAATCGTCAAGGTAAAGCATTACGATTTACTCATAAAACTGAACAGAACCAAAATTTTCTATGTCCAAACTCGTCATGCTTTGTGACACTATTGAGACGATTTCAAGAAACTCGTCAAGTTAATGTATAGTTACATGACGATTCAAGGCATGCAAAAATAGGAAATTTAATCTGATAGTGACTAACTCGTCAAGGAATTATGGAAAACCTCGACGATTCTTCTTAATCTTTTTTCTGTGGGACAATATTCAGACGATTTAGGGCAACTCGTCAAGGAAATGTATTATTGTATGACGATTATGTGCATGCCAAACTAGGAAACTATATCTGAAACTGTGTAAATCGTCAAGCTTTTGTTCAATTGCAAGACGATTGTTCTTAATTTTTTTTCTGAAACTGTAAAATCGTCGTGCTATTCTTTCATAGCTTGACGATTTTTCATGCTGTAAATTCAATTGACGGTTTCGAACCTATCAAATCGATTCAAACTACATCTAAAACAATTGAAAAAGTGATTGGATGAACTTACCTCTGAATTTCCGCCAAAGAATCTTCCCCCGGTTGTTCTTCCTCTTCGTCACGGTTGTTATTTGATTTTTTCTTCTCTTTCCTCCTCTTGTAAGTAATTGTTGAATCATCTCCTTCTCCGTCGATAGCCATGAATTCAATTCGCACTCGAGACTAGTAAGTCAGGATTTTGAGAAAATATGAAGAGGTCGAATTCGATTTGGGTTTCGTTTTTTTTTTTTTTTTTTTTGTTTTTTTGAGAAGTTATGTGGGAAGTTAATGGAGGAGTAGGGGGAGTGGGAGTGATTTTTTGTAACTGAAAATTAAGAGGGAGAATTAGTGGGTAGATAATTAGTGGTAATTATGATTTGTAACTGATTAGGATAAATTAGTTGTAATTAGCCACCCCTTATAAACTGGGGTGGGATATTTGAAGTAGTGCTAGCCCCCATTAAATATGGGCTCGCCCCCAAATTTGCCAGGATTGCTAACTTACAAGAGCCAAACATTCCTCCTTGGTTTGACTCTGACATGTCCCGGTCGGCCAAGGAATTGGGATCTTCTCAACACGTGTATGAACATTCGGAGAGTAATATCTTGATTCACCAAATCCAGGTCAAGTGACCCAATCAGCAAACCAAAACCGGATTCGAACTCAGGGGCCTATTATCAATGCGGAACCTTCGGAAAACCCGACCCAATCCAAACCCGAAGGGAACCCAAATCCTTTTCATTTGGATCCACTTCTCTTTCGGTTTCCTGTCTATTCAGATAAAGGTAAGGGGATAGGCCATGAAGCTAAACCCGTATGAAGTCGGATATTATACATCAGGAAAAGTACCCATTATCTATTTAGTTATCTCTCAAATATGCTCACAAAGTGGCCGAGTATCTTTCTACAGGCTAAACGCTAAAGTCACCATTCATGTCACCAATTAATGCCCTTCAGTACTTTTTCACCATCAACACAATATGCAAGGAGGGCATCTACACATCATCTAGATTTGCCTACAAAGCCGGACTTTGCAGGACAACGTTAGGTAACTTATTTATTTACATGACAACTTATAGTGGAATCCTTCTATGGAAGTTCCAACACCAAGTTCCAAGTAATAGAAAGGGACACCAGTGTGACCCTACAATTCAAAACAACTATTTACAATTGCACCGAATGGCTACTCATCCTACATCAGATTTCTTTTTTCAACACCCGGTAGCTGCTAATCAACCTGAAAGTCCTAGACCTTTACAAACTAGTTATATCTTCCCAATCATTTTTTTTGATCGGTTAAAGAGAAAATTCATTGAAAATGAGGTACTTAAGGGGGTACCTCAACCCAATGATAACAACCGAAAGCAAAAAAGAAAAGGGTGCCGAAGGAGAATTCGGCAACCCAACACAAAAACTACAATCTCACGATATCCGAAATAAAGAATCCCATGAAACTATCACCGTATTCGCCGTTAACTCTAACATTTTTGTAGTCGATTCGGCCCAAAAAAATGCTTGTAGTTTAACATTTCTAATGAGGCTTATTAAATTTTTTCTTTTGTTTTCAAATACTCTTGCATTTCTTTCTTTCCATATGCACCACCATATTGCAACCGGGATGTTGTTCCAAATTTGACTAAGTCTTTCATCTCCCCAATTAACCTTCCAAGACTTCACATTAGTTGTAACGTTTGAATCATAAGTCCACCGGGAGCGAATTCCTTCAACAAAGTAATCCCAAATTCTTCGAGTTCGTCAACATTCATAAAACAAGTGCGCGCTAGTTTCATCATTTTCTTTACAAAAACAACACAAATTTGAGACTTTCATACCTCTTCTTAATAACTTATCCGCCGTTAACACCTTATCATGAGAAAGAAGCCATAGGAAAAAGTTGATTTTGCAAGGATAGTCACGGCTCCAAATAACTTCGGTTGGGAAATTTGGTTCATCATGATTTTCTTCAATCCTTATACCATCTTTACCGTATATTTACCACGGGCATTTCCAATCCAAATTCGGGTATCCGATATCTTCCCAATCATCAAATCGGATAACTCACAAGTGGTTTCATTTGTTCAAGCTATTCGACTTGTTGCATCTATGCCAACACCAACATGGAAATTGTCCCTTAATCGGGATGAATTGGAGGTAGTGGAGGCATTAATGGATTACGAGTGTCTGGCATCTCCCGAGACTCGAGGGAGTAATGTTGCTACGGTTGTTCAGTCACTCTATGGGCCAACAACATAGTGGTTACTTTTTGGACTCAGCCTATTGGATTTCCTTATAATCGTCATTGTGAATACTCTGCTGCTAGTCTGGATCTTACTATAGGTTTTTGTTGGAATTATGTGTTTGGATAGAATATTCTCGTTGCTTATGTGTATAAGTCAGTTTCTCTGTTAGTTTTTTTGGTCTGTGTACTGCTCTTAGATTCGACTGCAACATTGGGAGAAGGTTCGATCTGCTGTCATTCATACACACCTGGTGTTGGGATGTGAATTTTAACATAACAAGCTGTACTTCTACTTACTAATTGTTTCTTTTATGTGCATCATTTGTACATTCTTCGTGCAACAGACCTTTATTTCAAAGATGACGCCAAGAACTTCGTTCGGTTGTTTGAATACAACTTTTGGAAAGCCTATAAGTCACAAAAACCACAAAAAATAAAGATCAAATTGTGCAAGATGCTCAATCGGATAGAGATGTGATCATGACAACAAGAGACAATCAAACGGCCTCACCAACAACAACTTCAACGGATCGCTTTGTACCAACACTTCCACAACCAACACTATTGTTCCCCAATACCGACCGTCCTTCAATTTACCGCCCCACACAATTGTTTACCAATGCCCCTGTTCCAAGTGAATTCCCAAAACGTCCAATAGGCAATACCAAAAGTCTATGAAATCAAGTAGTGCACTCCTCGAAGGAATCCCAATTACTCAAAAATGACCTCCAAGAACCCATAGTTCAATGATGGAAACATCATCCTCATTACTCAAGGGTTTATTAGAGAAACAACAAGCCGCAGAACTACCTGTTCAACAAAAGTCGCTTGAACTTCTAGGTGAAATGGTACTCCCAACAAAAGATCAAGTGAAACACGATGAATGGGAAAAAGACGCGGCCTTTATGGCGATGGATCTCACAAGGCTTACCCCACCATTAGGAAATGGTATGAAAACAAACAAAAGAAGTTTTAGCAAAGCAAGAACTTTCTCTAGCATATCAAGCAACCCAATAGGGAGGACAAGCTTTTTCTCAAGGATAACAATCATCCCAAGGTCAAACATCTTCTACTCATGCATATGAATCACCTCCTTATTTTCAAACATCCCAATTTTTCCAACAACACCAAACTACTCAAGCACCTTCATATTCAACACCCCTAGTTCGGTATCTTTTTAATAATCAACTACCACAAGGTTCTCAACATCCATCTTTTACTCAACTAGCATCACCTCTTGCTTCCCAAAGGCCCCCATTTGAGGAACCTCAATTCAAAAACCTTTATCATCCACAATTCCAACAAAACAACCACAACAACAACAAAAACTCAGGGGAATACGAATCATAGATTGGGTTTCGTTTATAAGCTTTCTAATGTAAAAGTTTATAACCTAAGTTTTATGTCATTTCTAATTATAATTGTAATGCCACTACTCCATTCTAATCTAATTAAGCATGTATTTATGTTCATTGGTCGGTCTACAATTCTATTCATAACTATTAAACTTGACATCGCCAATGAAAGGATTATCATCAAGAAAATTGAAAGTTAAACTCTAAATCCAATATAATCACCTTTGAGTCACAAGAAACCCATAAAATATTTTGCCATGAATCGACCTCAAACTCCTTCAAAATCAAAAGGGGGCAAAAATGGTGGAGGAGGGTTTTGTGTGAGAAAGAAAAGAAAGAAGAGAGAATGAGACAGAAACCCGAGTTTTCTGTCTAAAACTGATTTTATGCGGTTTCTTAGTAACCGCGTCAGGTCAAGTGAACCATTGACCTCAGCGGCTACTTAGAAACCGCGAACTCCTTTTTAGCGGTTTCTTACCGCCAAAAAGGTTCTCACGGCTACTTAGAAACCGCTCCAGTCAATGGTTGACTTGACCTGACGCGGTTACTAAGAAACTGCATGAGTTTTTAGACAGAAACTCGCGTTTCCCCCTTCATTCTCTATTCTTTTGAAAGGTGATTCAGGGGCTTCGAAAAAAATTGAAGCCCTCGCTTTTTACTTCAAATGTCCAAGCGTTTTTATAGGGGGCTGTCAAAAATCGTGAAATGACTAAGTTATCCTTATACGAATTTATACTAATTCTTACCCAAATTTACCCACACCCTAATTACAAACATAAATACTTATATCTCACACAAAAAAAATCAAAACCTAAAAATCAAAACATTAAAATTTCTCCCCTCTCTTCTCCTCTCTTACCTCTCTTTTCTTCCCCATTTCCTCTCCACATTTCTCATTTTCGAGTTTTTAATCATGGATGGAACAAAAACTGATGCAACAATGGAGCAGCAAAGGTAAGTATCCAAACCCACTCTTTTGTTATTGATTTTGGTGCTAAAACTAGGTAAGATTCACTCCATGAAAACCAAAAAACGAGTTCCAGAACTACTTACGGCTGGCTATTAGAGCCGTAAGTCCTCCTTACGTCTCGCATCTGAAGAACAGCTAGCCGTAAGTAGTTTGTTAGGTAAGCCATTAAAGCTTCAGATCCAAGCCGTAAGTTCATTTTACTAGCCGTAAGTTAGTTACGTCTCATTTCGATACTTTAGTTACCAGCCGTAGGTTTCTGTAAATCAAATTTTTTTTGTCGCAAGGTTACAGGCCGTAAGTACAACCTTATCAGCCGTAAGTTTAGTTACGGCTGCATATCTATTTGGATTAGTAGCCGTAGGTGTATTTACGGCTGCATTTCTATTTGGATTAGTAGCCGTAAGTTACACTGACAACCAATTATCTCACATTTCTCTGCCATATTTTGCGCTTCAGAGAACCAGACTCAAGTGTCGCGGCTGCACCAACTGAAATAATGCAAGTACAGATTCCTGAATCCAGTGTTATTATTGAACCAAATGAAACTAGCCAAGTTATTGAGGAACTTCCACAAGAAGGTACAGAAAGGGAGTATCTTCCTGCCATAAGATCACCAATTCGTAATATTCTACCACTATTGGGTGATGACCCTGATCCTGGCCCCAGCTATATCCCTTGCACTTGTGACCTTAATGAGCGACCAATCCGTAATCTTCGACGCAAGAGAGTTGGTGAGGTGGACGACGTTCCTTGTCGCAATAGAATTTGTGTTGCTGTAGAACGTCTTCGTCCACTTGTCGAGGCGAATGGCGGACCGAGCTTTGAACTAATCCGCAGCCGAACATGGTTTGGAACTGGAAATGTTAGTTGATTTTATTTATGTGTTGAGTACGGTTCTTCTTTTATGTTATGTGTAAACCTAAACATCTATGGGAGAACCAATTATGTGTTTTAATGGTTGAATATTAGTAGTTGTATCATCTATATTTTGAAATTAGTAGTTATGTTGTATTTACTATTTACACCCGCAGAAACAACCCATGCTCTCTTTTTGCACCCCAATTGGCCACATGTGCGGAACACACGCGGGTGCAATAAAACCTTTAATAAAAAGCCAAAGGGGCTTCTTCTTTTTTCTTCTTCTTCTTCTTTCTTCTTCTTCTTCTTCTACGCCTCATTTCTCTCTTTCTCTTCTTCTCTTCTATTTCCTCGTCTCGCTTAATTGGCGATTACGAATACTTTCATCGGCGATTAAATTCTATAAAAACATGACGAAGAAATCAAAACCAAAGGAGGGGGAAGAACAACCCACTCGACCAAGAGCGGTTTTCTCCGAAAACCCACCGCCACTATTACCAACTCCACTACAACCGCCTCAACAATTTCAATTGAACCCAGAAATGGTTTCCCAGAGGTAAGAATTGAAAACCCATCTCCCCAATTTCAATTTTTGTTGCTTAGATTAATTTTTAAAACTGAAACTAGGGCAAAATCGCGGTTACAGTGTTAGTTACGGCTACTTAGGTTTTCACGTTTGTAGCCGTAAGTTCCTTTAGTGAAACCAAAGTTGTATCGCAGAGTTAGTAGCCGTAAGTGGTAATTAGCAGCCGTAAGTATAGTTACGTCGCCAAAAGTTTTTGCCTTAGCAGCCGTAAGTATAGTTACGTCGCCAAAAGTTTTTGCCTTAACAGCCGTAGGTACTCCTGTAACTTTTGGATACCAAATGTCAACTAGTTACGGCTACTAATTTCTTATAACTTTCAGCCGTAAGTAACTTACGTCGACTTTCGATAGGGGCATTTGTAGCCGTAGGTTAGTTACGTTTTGCTTCTTCAACCCTTATGTAGCCGTAAGTAGTAATTTATTTCCTTGGTTCTGTTGTTTCAAACAGTCGTTGTTCACAAATGTTTACCACAGGCGGAAGAAAAAGGGAGCTAATGACCTGACCCCTGTTGCTTCCCCCCCAGCTCGTGGGGGTGTTAATTTGCACGCCGGCAACAGAGGTGCAAGGGTAGGCCTGGTAGGTGAGGGAGGAAGTGGGAGCGGTGAGCATATTTTGGAGAATGTTGCTCCAATTGATGATGCTGTAGTTTCTGAGGAACCACCACCAAATCTGTTATTGACACAAGCAAGCTCGCCTGAACATCCAGCACAAGCAAGCTCGTCTGAACATGTAGCACAAGCTAGCTCGTCTCAACATCCAGCACAGGCAAGCTCGTCTCAACATGTAGCACAAGCTAGCTCGTCTCAACAGCCACCAAACGAAGGAAGGAGAGAAAGAAAGCTGGACCTAGACACCAAAAAATTCCAAAGGACGGGTTTTTACCAGCAAAGGAAGACGGCAGACGTTGGGGTGAGGCGGAGGATCCAAGTGTGTTAATTGGTTACGAGCATTCGTGGGCCGCACAAGTTTGTAAGCAAGCGGTATGAATCAATACTTTTCCCACTTTACTATAATCTTACTTTCAAAATCTAAAATTTAAACGTTTTGTATTTAGGATCATAAAGATGCAGTTCAGCTTTTGAAGCACCAAAGGCCGGGGTTTGGTCCATTGATTAAGAATCACCAAAGGTTAAGGCTCTGGTTCAGGCTTCAGCAGTGTGGCCTGGCATTCAGAATTCTCAGCTTATCCATGACAGTATTGTCACTGCCGCTTTGAGAGAGAGATACTGTCCTGAAACCGACACCTTTCATTTTGGATTCGGCGAGATGACTCTCATCTTGGACGATATGTGGTCCATTGCCGGCCTCCAAAGTGAAGGCAAAGCGGTTCACGAAGGGTACATTGAAAGGATGGCTTGGACAAAACTGTATGAACTATGTTTCGACACTCTTGGGTGGAACAAAGACAAATGTGAGGAGGAATTCCATATTGCTTCAGAACAGAGTGAGGAAGACCTAAGAAGAACCGCATGCAAACAGGTGGTTCGAAAGGTAAAGCTTGATAGGTTGAGGCCTGAGTTTGGGGGTACACTCAAGAAGGAACTTTCTGATGATAGGGCTAAGCAGGTGGCCATAGCTTTCTTGTTGCACCAACTTGGTATCATTTTCTTCCCCGACCAGAGTGGAAACCGGGTGAATATTGGCTACCTTCAGTTGTTGAGGACCATTGATGGCACCCACGACTATTCGTGGGGTTCGGCAACCCTTGCCTTCCTTTTAGACGGTCTTAGAAAGGCCTCGAGGGCGGGTGCTAGCAACATTGCTGGAAATGTTGGTATTTTACAGGTAATTTTTGATTTTCCATCTTCATTTTATCGTAATATGTTATGTTCATCTTCATTTGATTTGTAACCCAACGTTATGTTTCCAATTTCAGTCATGGTTTTATGACCATTTTCCAACACTTAAGATACGCCCAAGATTGAACCGACACTGGAAGCAGGACAAGGCTCCTGAGGTTGATGGGGATGATGAGGACGATGAGGATGATGAGGATGAGGATCCTAATGACGATCGCCCAACAGGTATGAAGTATCCTTTCGAACAAAACCAACTAAGAAAGAAGCATCAGAAGATAGAGTGGTTGAGGGAACAACTAGACGACTTAGATGCATCCCAAGTGGTGTTTGATCCATACATGCGTATAGACCCGGAAACGGGGGATGACAACCGTGAGCTTTCACCACTTGCTGACTATAATGGGCCTATCTATCATCCTCATGGGTTTGTCATGACTAATACTAGGCGATGTCTCCGTCAAATTGGTTTTATTCAGACTGTTGTTCGTCATGAGAACTTCAAATTGCAAAAGGATGGTACTAAAATTGAAAACAGCTACATCAAGATGGTCTATTCTCCAACTCCATCAACGGACGTATGGAACAATCGTCATCAACCACAATACAAGATCGCTAGAGTCGGGTTGAATCCTGCATTGGGCACAAAAGATGCCACCCCAGATTATTTGCCATGGTTCTACAAGTGGGGTCATCCTTATGTGATCAACCACGATCCGGAAGCAATCCGCATCATCGAACAAGAGAAAGCCAAACTCAAGAAGGCCGCTTTAGGGAAGGGGAAGAAATCCTTGGAGATGTTGGGTAAAATGGCCACTCTTGGGGTAAGCACACTATAAATTCATCATAGTTATGATTCCTTGGTCTTAAACTAATCCTACTTATGTTATTTGCAGCAAAAACGAGTGGCAATGTTGGTAAAGAGCATGTGTGCCCACATCTCTAGTGGCAAAACCATGAGTGTAAGCAATCAGGTAGTTCTTAAGAACCAAATCGAAGGAATTCGTGACCTTACACCCCAAGGAGATGCGCTTTTTGAAGTCTTCGAGAGAGGTACCAAGAGGTCGCGTGAATCCTCGTCTTCTCGCCAGCCTCCTCAAGTATCGGATGAAGAAGAATATATTGATGAAGAGGAGGTTATTGAACAACGTCGAACTCGAGGTGGTGGTCCTCACATTGGTGAACCAAGAGGTAGTCGTGCTCCTGGTGATGGTCCTCGCACTCGTGGGGTAGAGCTGGACCAAAAGGCGGTGCTGGAAAAGGCAAACAACATGCTCATAAGTGAAAAACTTATGCCATTATGAGTGAAAAACTTATGTTATGAATCTGGAATTTATTTTAGCTTGTTTGGATATTAGGTATGCTTTTGTGTTTATGGATGAATGTGTGGTTTTGTTATATTGGGAAACTTGGGTGTTTAATTATGTTATGACTTGGGTTTGATAGGTGTAAGGCATCTATGTATGTTAAAAATTAGTATTGTTTTATAGTTACAGGAATAGTTACGGCTACTGAAATTACCCTGGTACCAGCCGTAAGTAAAGTTACGACAACACTTTCCCAGACGTAAGTCAAGTTACGGCTACTAATCCAAATACAAATTCAGCCGTAAATAAACTTACGGCTACTAATTTGTACTTACGGCCACTAACTTTGCGACACAAAAATTTTGATGTAAAGGAACTTACGGCTGATAAGCAAAGTATCGGTATTAGCCGTAAGTCAGTTACGGCCACTAAGATGGACTTACGTCTTGCATCTGAAGCTTTAATGGCAGCCTAACTTACGGCTAGCTGTTCTTCAGATTGCAGCCGTAAGTACTTCTGGTTCACGAATTTTGATTTTCATGGAGTGAATGTGACCTAGTTTTTCAATGAAGTTAGCCTCAATAGAAGAAGATACTTCTAGCTCCATTTCGACGCTTGATTCACTCATTTTGGTTGAGTGAATCAAGTTTGGGTTTTTTAGAAAAAAAGTTAGGTTTTTTTTTTCTCTCTTCTTCTTCTTCTTCACTTGATTTCACTGATTTTCAGTTTTTGATTAAGTTTTTTTTTTAAGTTTGTTAATCATACTTTTGGTTAATCACTGATTATCAATTTGGTTAATCACTGATTACCAAAACATAAAAGGGTAGTTTTGGTATTTAAAAAAAAATTACATAGGGGGAGAGCAAAATTACTTCGGGGAACCTGTGATCCGAGGGCTTCAATTTTTTTCGAAGCCCATGAATCACCTTTCATTCTTTTCCTTCTTTCTTCTCCTGTAAACCCTATTCACCCTCTTTACCATGGTAGTTTGGTGTTTGATTGCTTAGTTTTATTGTGAATTCCATCCACAAAATCATCCGAGGTAAGATTTTTGAACTTTAGGGTTTTGATATCAATTTTTTTTATTATTATCATAAAATGGTGATGTTTGATTGATTGAAATTGCTAATATGAATGTTCTAGTGTATTAGATGATAATTTGAATTTTGTTTTCATTGTTGATATAGTTTTTTGTGTTAGTGTGTTGGGTGTTCTTGATTTGATTGTTATGATTAATGGTATTGGTAATTTTGATGAATGAATCATGATTTTTTGTTGTTGATATGATAGTAATTGAGAGTAAACTATGCATGCATCTAAATGTTATGATAATCTTGTGTTGTAGGAATGAATATGGATAGTACAATGCGTGAAATACTTTGAGATAGAGTACGTGTGTCGAGTAAAACCGATTTCAATCATATTGCAAAGAGCAAAACACAGGATAACCCCTTACACTGCGAAAGACCTAGAGGAGGGTATGCGGGGTTGATGAAACTAAAGAAAATAGTTTTTGCAAATGAAGGTGCTAAAAGAATTATTGATCGTTGTGGGTTTGCTATTATATATGGTATCGACTATCCGGCAAATTTGCATGCAAGATTCATCAACATTATAACCGAGAGGTGGTGGTACACCACCCAAACGTTTCATTTCCCCGAAATTGAACTAGGTTTCACTCCATGATGTTTCACACACGTGTTAACAAAATGGACTCGAAATGGGTGGAAGAACTATTTTCCCGAGTGTGATTTTTTGTTGCATTATGTTAAAGTCTCATCTGGGAGTAATGAAAGCAGTAGCAGCAAGAAGAAGAGGAAAAAGACAAGTAAAGGCCAACCTGAACCTGAACCTGTAGGTGAGGAAAAACAGGAAGAAGAGGAAGAAACCAAAAGTGAAGCTTCGGAAGTCGTCCCCAACCCCAACATCCCACCTCCAATTTACAGAGAGGTGACTGATGGAAACCGAGAAGCTCTGAGAAAGTTTGTTTTTGAGGGTAAAGGTTGCAAGTTGAGTATTATAAAGAGATGGATTACTGATCAAGGTACTGACCCTAATATTGATCATGAACGATTGGCATGTTGGTTCATGTTGTGGACAATGGGTAATGTGTTATTCTCCAATGGCAAGGACGTTGTTGAGTTTGAGTGGCTCAAGTTTTTCCAAAACTTGGACAAACTCGATCAATATGACTGGGGTCAAGCAATCTATGCCAGGATATACAAAGATCTAAACGAATTTGTTCTTCACAGTGCGAGGTTGGAGTGCTATTGGTATATTCTACAGGTTTGCACATTTACATTATTTATTTGTTGTTCATCTTTTGTATTGTTAAAAGGTTTAATTTTACCTATACAAATAATCTGATCCATCCCTGGTTTTGGTGCCACTACCGTACGATGTTTCCGTTGGTTAAGGAGAACCTTTCCCTGGATCAATTGGATCCTTGGCCCGCGTTATAAGGTACGATAAATCTCAGATGAGCGTTAGGCAAAGTGATACTAATCTAGAATCTTTTGGCGCTGTGAGGAGTGTTATGGACAATGTGGGTTTTTTTTTTTTTTTGTTGAATCTAGGCCGTGGGTTCGTAGTAATCATGTAAACAAATCAAGGATTATAATTGCTAGATGTGTGAAGGTCGTAGGGTGTTTTGGGACCCGGATGGATTCTACAATCTAGCATACTTGAGCGGTACCTTAGACAAGTTTTGGGTATTATAGCGATACCTTGTAACCCACCGGATACGATTGTTAACATTTCCGAGTTAGGCATTAGAGATTTTGAGTATGAGAAATCTGTTGAGCATTAGCATTTTGATCTGGTTAGTTTGGAGGCATACACTGCGTACTGGGTGGACAAATCTATTGGCAAATACATGGGTGAGATCGTGGTTCATTATGTTAACCGTCCTATTAGGGGTTCACAAGGTAAAAGGATTCTTGATCAAGGACTCTATCCACTTTTGTACCAAGATTCAGTGGCGAAGGGCTTGGTCATGGTTTTCCCAAGCTTGACCCTCCTTTTTTGAAACTCGTGGACGACAACGGTCAAAAATACCAAAGGGATATCGGGCAAGAGTATCTCCGTGTGGTTCCACGGAGACATTACATTCCCTTCTCAGGTTCACATGTTAGTGTCTCCCACTTATTGATTTATCAATGTAGATAGTAATCTATCGTATACCTCATTTCACCTCGCTATTTATGTTGTTTACAGGAAGATTGGTGTCGTGCGTTTGAAACTGAGCAACATGCAAGAATGTGTTTGCAAATGGCGGCCTTCCACATCTCCAATGACGATTATTGCCGCAACAGACGCGACAATGAACAAGGGCAGTACACGGACGTATACATGACCAGGCTTTATGAAGGTTATGGAACATATTCTGCTTGGTATGATTCGGCATCGTCTACTTCTGACTGGTCGCAAACTACTCATATCAGTCATGACACACCATCTTGTGGTGCCAATGATTTTGAGAATGATGCATACATTGTTCGTATGAATGAAGATCAAACCGGACCCAGTTCTGGAGAACCACAAACTTCTTATGCGGAGGACCAACCAGCCACAATGTCGGACCTTCCTATGAAGGACCTACATATCAAGGAGGAGCTACATGCGATGACGAGCAAATGACTGGATTAATGTTTCCACAAGATTATCGCCAAAGTTAAAATAACATTAGTTGTTAAATTTGGGTGAAAAACTTAGTGTTTTATGTTTTCCTAGATGATGAAACTGCATTAACTTTTCTGTACATTCTGAACTTGTAGTTTTTTATTTGCTGGTTTTCAAAAATGTTGAATGAAGAAGTAGAGCCTTTACTATCAAACGAATCTATAACATACATTGACGAAAATTAAGATTACATCTATATAGGTAGTGTTTAGAAACCACCCCTTACAAAAACATTACATTGATGAAAATTAAGATTACATCTACGTAGGTAGTGTTTAGAAACTACCTCTCAAAAACATTACATTGATCAATAAAATACAAAGTTTAGGCATTCTTTTGATTTATGGACCGTATCCTGGAGCACTCTGGGATAACAAATCATAGCATGCCTCATGGAAAAACTTACCTCCATGCTCTTGAACATACAAAGAATTGGCATGAGCTTTCTGAAGACAACCAGTTCAAATTTAATTTAGTAGCCAATCAAATCCAATGAAAAAGACATCTCAAAATAGTTATTACTTACTCGTTGTTCGTCTTTCCATTTGGTTGAGAAATTGTGAGGCCTAATCATATACCTCGCAATTATTTTCACATCTTGCTTTATCCTCGCAAATCTAACTTGAAATGCTAGAGCGGATCTTCCATTGGGGTTTCCATTGGTAAGTGTCTGAAAGGTTTGAAGAATCCTTTGCCAGTAATCAGCTTTGGTTAGTTGAGAACTTACTGCTCCATCCACGGCTATGGCGATACAAGCTTGCGTTAGAGCAGTTTCTTCCTCAGCAGTAAAACTCCCCCTTGCCATATTGAATATAAGAATAGCAAATCAACTAAAATATTGCAAAATTTTGAATGGAGTAAAGATTAGAGAATCAACTTAATTTAGAGTGGTGGTGGTGAATTTTGGTTGGAGAGTAAGTTGGTTTTATAGACAACAACACCACCGGATCTATTTTTTGAAATATAACCGTTGCACAATTGACGGCCGAGATTAATTAGACCGTTGTAAAACGAAGGTTTCGGATGGAGTGTGTGAGGAGTGTAACAAAAAAAGGTCAAACAAGTATTTAAATCTGGACGGTTTCCTATTAACCGCAGACTAAAATCTGCGGCTTCATAGAAACTGCAGCGGCTTCTTAGAAACCGTGTGCTGCGGTTTCTTAGTAACCGGTGAGTAAGCCATGTCTACATAGGAGTACAGATCTAAACCGCATGTAGACATGGCTAGAGCATTTCCCCACAATGTGAGAAATCTCTCTACTTATGTGCACCATAGTGCTTGCTCTAATAGGCTTGGAGGGGGAGATTTGAGAGGGCATAACAGTAATTGACTCTCTCTTCTTTTATTACCATCTTACCCCTATCCGTATATTTGTATTGGCGATCTCAGACGTCCATTTCTAAACTGAAATAGTAATAAGGACTTAGATTTCTGTACGGCAGGCAACTGCAAAAGGATATCTCAGGAGTTTAGATTTCCTTTGAGAAAAAAGAGGAGAAGAAGAAGAAGAAGAAGAAGAAGAAGACAGTAAACATCCTCAATTAGATTTTATTTCAGAAAGTGTCTTGTGATCGGATATCATGGCATCATCATCGGTTATTATTGGAATGCAAATGGGAGACTCGGTTATTATTGGAGTGGGTGCTTTTTTTTTTTTTTTTTTTTTTGTGTGATTTGAATTGATTTTTTTTTTTTTTTTGGGTGGTTCAATCTGCAATTGGAATTAACGGATCTTTGAATTCCTAGAATCTCAGGGATCACAAATGTTTTGTTATATTTTTATTTTATTTTTGGTAATTTACTATTGCAGAGCTCAATGTTCAATTTTGTATTACAAATTCATAATTAATTTAGCTCAATTTGCATAGTTTTGTGCTACAAATTCACAATATTGTATTTGTTTTGCATTAAATTGTGGAAAGGTCCGAGCTTTATCTTCCCAAAAGCTCAAAGGGTCACTGGGTTTCATTCAAAATTCATAATTTTTCATTACAATTTAGTCGAGGTTCAAAATTGTATTTAACTAGAAGCTCAGAGATTACAAATTTGAAACCTTTTTACACTTTCTGATTACAGTCAGAAAAAAAGAAGGTTGATATGGGGTTTCCTATTCCTGAAGGTCTGTGATTCTTAGCGTGTACTTTCCGGGTTTCCTATTCCTGGAGATTTTCTGAATAGGAAAAGAAAAAACAAGTCAGTGTTTTAGAAGTAGGGAGTATCATATAAATACCTCATAAAGCCTTTAAGAAATACCCAGAGTTATTTTCAATCCCCTGTTAAAAGTTACAACAATCTCTGTAACATCCTGCTTCTTTTTCATTATACAACTTATTTTTTTGCATACTGTTGGATTAGTTTTAGTATTTTGAATATTTTCTTTTATTACAGAGGGTTCAATTCTTGACAGTATTCATCTGTTTTTTTTTTTTTACATCACAAGGACCAATATCCATGGAGAGTCTCCCTTCAGATGTCGCATTAGACATACTTTCTCGACTACCAGTTGAATCTGTGTTTGATTGCAAATTAGTTTGCAAAGGGTTGCTAAAACTCCTCAGAGATCGATGGAATCAATTTACCAAGATGCATCATCGACATCAACTACAACAACTTGCTAGTTATGGTGATGCTTCTGCTTCAACGGGTCTTCTGTTCGCCTTTGAAAAAGATGACGAAGATAGAGCACGACTTTATTACGGAGACAAGTATAATAGTGAGATGAATATCCATGAGAAATTCTCTTACAAGACACTTCAGAAAACCAGCGTCAGCTTTCCTC
>JAJJMA010224186.1:0-12493 GCA_023529015.1 Papaver nudicaule
TATATTAGCTCTCCATCTCCACCTCCTGAAAAATACATCCCTCATAATGTCGAAGAACAGTATGAGAGTGATGATGATCAGGAAAAGGGTGAGGATGATAGTACAACAAAAGGCGATGGTGATGGGGTTGTCCTTACTGTTGATATCGAGAGAACGGTTCAATTTGACGGTGATGACGGGGTTGATCAAATGAACCAGAGCACAGTTGGTGACGGTGATGATGGGGTTGTTCATCCAACTGCTGCTATTGAGCAAGTTGTGGCTAATGACGGTGATGATGAGGTTGATCATGAGCCCTTTGTGAAGGATATCACTAATGATCCAGATAGTGATCAAGATATTCCTGATCAAGATACTATTGAAATGCAAACAGCTGCTGAAGAGAATATAACTGATTTTGTAAGTCAAGAAGCAGCACTTGCTAATGATCTTGCCAAACTTAAAGAGCTGGAAGATTTAAAACATGCTGAAGAATTGAAACGGCAGGCATTGGAAAAACTAAAAGATGCTGAAATAGCTACCAGTAGCTCAAGTAGATCTGCCTCTACTGAACAACATACTGAGTCTGAGTTTCAATCCACAGATACTACTCCACCAGTTATTACTGACGATTCTCATGCTCAACAGGAACAAACAGCTACAGGTTCAGCTACTGCACATGTATCCGTTCCTGATGATAATAAGGAAAGATCCTCATCACCTTCAAGTGAGCCAGACAACACCAAGGGAGATAAACCTTTCAAAAGTAGACTCACCAAAGAGGAGATGGACAAAGCTAGGGAAAATGCAAGAAGATCAGCACGAACATCCAAGGTGACTGATAATGAAAAACCGCCTAAGCACGGTTCTAAACCAAGTAGTCATAAATGCGTGTGATGTATTGGAACATTAATGGCTTAGCAAGAGCTGTAGCTAAGTCTAAACTCAGACAACTAGTTAGGGAGTACAAACCAGATATTATTGGTATTTCAGAACCCCAAATTAAATGCACGGCAGATGAAGTGAAGAAGGTACAATTACTTGATTACAGTTTCACTGTAATTCATAATGAAGCTCAGAGAGGTGATACTTGGATTTTCTGGAGGAAAGATAGTCAAATTCCTACAGTTATCGACAGTTCCAAACAGGGTATTACTGTTGATTATGAAGGTGTATATATATCCTTTGTTCATGGAGGTCACTCTAAGGAAGTTAGAAGAACTTTATGGTCTCAGTTGTCTCATGGAGAAGTCAATTTTCCATGGATGGTGGTTGGAGACTTCAATTGCTACTTCAGAGCATGCGAAAAAGAAGCTAAGTCAGGTCCTGAACTCAACTCTATGCTTGAATTCGGGAATTGGATGGGCGCAAATGGCTTATTTGAACCAGAGAACTCTGGTACTGCTATGACATGGTGTAATTCTAGAAAGGGCAATCGTCGAGTTTTGGAAAAACTAGACAGATTTGTTATTAATGCAGCTTGGTTGGAGAAATTTCCTAATTGGAGATACATTTCTCTTCCTAGAGAAGTGTCAGATCACTCTCCTCTAGTTGGTTTCCCTGTTATATTGAAGAGACCTCCTAGAGCTCCTTTTCGAGTTCAGAAGATATGGTATGAGCATGATGATTTCCTTCGTATGGTAGCTGAATCTTGGGCTGGCAGAGTTCAGGGTACTTATGTTCATGTTTTTATCACCAAGCTAAAGAGGTTGAGGGAGGTGATGAAGGAATGGAACTGGTCTATTTTCGGTAATATTCATGTTAAATTGAAGGAGGCTGAAGTGGAATTCCAATCAGCTCAGCTAGCTAGTGACATAGATCCTTATAATGAAGAGTTATCTGACTCTCTTAATACTGCTAAACTGAAGGTCAAAGATGCAAGACAGGTTGTTGCTTCTATGATAAAGGAGAAAGCAAGAATGAATTGGGCTGATTTTGGTGGTGCAAACACTGATTTCTTCCACAACAGTATACGAATGAGGAGAAGTTCAAACGTCATTACTGAATTGAAGACTGATGACGACACAATGATTACTGATGAAGAGCAATTAAAGCAGCATGCAATTAATTACTACCAGCAGAAATTCAAAGGTAATGATACAATCATTGACCCATTATTGTTTGATTATGAGCACGACACCATTAATGCTGCAGAATCTCGTGTCATGGACTCAGTTCCTAATCATGAGGAAATTAAGAACGCCGTCTTTGATCTTGGAGCTGATTCAGCTCCTGGTCCTGATGGCTTTCCAGGTAGTTTTTACCGCCATTGTTGGGACATCATAAGTTCTGATTTGATCAGAGCTATATCTTCATGTTGGATCACGGGCAGAATTCCAAATGGTGTCAACAACAACTTCATATTACTCATTCCAAAAGAGAAGGGAACTAATTCTATGAAGAAATTTAGACCAATTGGTCTGAGTACAATTTTCTTCAAGATTATCACGAAGATTATGGCAACTAGACTTGGGGGTGTGCTGGACAAGCTAGTTTCAGAGCATCAAGTGGCTTTCCTTAAGGGTAGACATATTCAGGAAAACATAGCTCTTGCATCAGAGCTAATTAATGACTTGAAGGATCCTAGAGTTGGTGGCAATGTAGGGATGAAGTTGGACATAGCTCAGGCGTTTGATACGGTGAGTTGGACCTTTGTAGCTGAAGTTTTTAGACGATATGGGTTCTCGGAGTTCTGGTGCTCTTTCCTGATGAACATTTTTCAATCAGCAAGATTATCCTTACTCTTCAATGGCAGTCCAGAAGGTTATTTCAGCATTTCTAGGGGTTTACGTCAGGGTGACCCGCTCTCTCCTCTCATTTTTGTGCTTATGGAAGATGTTTTGAGTCGTAACATTCTCAAACTCTTTCAGACTGGTAAGATGAAGTACATGTTAGAAAAGAAGGGTGTGTCTCCTACACACATGTTTTTTGCTGACGACATTATGGTCTTCTGTCGTGGAAATGATCTGAGCCTCACCAGCTTACTGGAACTGCTTGATTCATATGCTTCCAGCTCTGGTCAGATTGTCTCTCGACAAAAGAGCAAGGTTTATTTTGGTGGTGCAGATGAGGCAAGAAGAGAACATGTTCTGCAAATTCTGGGAATGGAATTGGTTCAGTTTCCTGACAAATATCTAGGAGTGCAATTAATGCCAGGTGCAATCAGATACAAGCATGTCAAACACATTGTTGACAAAATTCAAGCTCAACTCAACTCTTGGGTGGGAAAGCTACTTTCATTTCAGGACAGAGTTGTTCTTGTTAAGTCTGTGATTTCCAGCTATCCAATTCATGTTATGTCAGTTTACTTATGGCCTAGAAAATTGGTGAGAGCTGTTGAGACAGCAATAGCTAACTTTCTATGGTCTGGTGATAGTAAGGTCTCTAAAAGCTTCATCATTGCTTACGAAAAGCTCTGTTGTCCTTATGAGGAAGGAGGTGTGGGACTGGTAAGTCTGAAGACGATGAATCAAGCTTTGCTGATGAAATTCTGGTGGGAAATCAAAAATTCCAACAAGATATGGGCACGATACTTACGTGCCAAATATTTTAAGATGGATGGTGATATCATTGGTTACCAGCACAAGAATTCCTCTATCTTCAAGGGAATCAAAATGGTCTACCCTATCGTCGAAGCTCATACTACAACCATTATTGGAGATGGTGCTAATACCTCTCTATTTTTTGATACTTGGTGCTCTGACTTCTCTCTTGCTGTTCACAGGGGTATTCCTAGCTCCGCAAGAAATCAGTTCATGACTAGAGTTAGTGATATTATTCACAATGGTAATTGGAGTATTCCTGATGCTATAAGAACCATCATGCTTGATGCTGGAATTGATGTAGACACTCTGCCAAAGCCTAGAGGTGGAGCTGATGTTCGTGTTTGGAAGCCTGATGAGAAGGGAGTTTTTTCCGTCAGATCTGCTCGTGAATTGATTCGCAAGAAATACCCTAAACTGGTTGGCACTAACTTAGTTTGGGGTATGAATGTTCATCCCAAACTGGCTTCACAGAATTGGAAGTTTCTCAGAGAGAACTGTTGTGCAACAAAGGATAAAGTGGAGTCACGACTCGGCTATTCAGTTGATAAAAACTGTAAAATGTGTAGAACTGGCATTGATTCTCTACAACACATCCTATGGGATTGCGCAGTTGCAAAGAGATTATGGAGATGGATATCAGGTATTTTCATACACCATCCTGATTATAACCTGATTAACTCTTATGATGCAGGAAAAAACAGAGCACCTATGATCAGAAAACTATGGCTAGTGGCTAACATGGCAGTCAAATGGGTTCTATGGGAAAAAAGAAACAAGCTATGGTACGAAGAAAGAGACACACCTTTCTACAAGCTGAAGAACAAGGTTTTCAGAGCTGTACGTGAGAATTCTCGTCGGTTTCAGGAACATATTCGTGCTGGTGAAGACGTCAACATTCTTAAATATTTCAAGATTGAAAAGAGAACCACTAGTGTAGTTCAAACTACGGATGTTCATTGGTTACCTCCAGAACCTGATGAGGTTCTAATCTGTTGTGATGGAGCTTCACAGGGTAATCCTGGTGATGCTGGATGTGGTGTAATCGCAAGAAACAACAACTGTGATGTGCTAGAGTGTCTGGCTGTTGGTTTAGGTGAAGCTACTAACTATTGGGCTGAGCTCCAAGCAGTGATTGCAGGTTTATATTGGGCAGTTCAGTTTGGTATGTTGAGGATCAGAGTTCGATCGGATTCCATGGCGGCAATTTTGGCATTTCAGAATGCTACTATCCCTTGGTACTGTCAGGCAAAGTGGAAGCAGGCAGTTGATATGTACGATGAAGTCAGATATGAGCATATTTATAGAGAAGGCAATTTCAGTGCCGACTTGATGGCTAACAGAGGTGTTCTTTTAGCTCCTGGCACTGTTGAAGACTTACATGGTAAGCCCAGTTTTATGACAGAAGTGGAAACCCCAACTACTACCTACACAAGGTCTAGAATTGTTTGAGGTCTTAGGCTGATTGGCCTTTATGATACACATTGCTTGTGATTTTCGTTTGAGGAGTCACGATACAACTCGCCAGAGGAGCCCGATTCAGGTGACTGCCGAGTCAATTCTGAGGAGGATGTGAGCTTGATTCCGGTGAGTCAATGGCGAGTTGATAGTGATCCATGGTTGTATTCTTGAGGAGCCTTGTTGGTAGTCTCCCTAGTCAGATTCTGAGGACGGTGAGACGCTAACTGGGTGAGTCAATTAGTCTACTAGGTTTAGAGGAGCCATGGTTTGGTAGTCTTCCGAGTCGGCTAAGGCCGAGGCTGGTCAAGTACGCCATCTTGGTGAGTCTAATAGTATTATGATAGGCCTGCGTGCCTTTATTAGGGCTTCTGCACTTCATTTATATTTTTGTAGCCTTGTACAGTCGCTAATAGGCACCCTCATGCTATTAGGGGGTGTCTGTGTATAACTGTTCTTCTCTTGTAATTTCCCTTACATTTATTAGCAGCAGACCTCATCCTAAACTCAGGATGGTCTAATACACCATAGATAAACACGCCATGACTTCAGGTATGTTGTAGCGTAGACACGCACAACATAACCAAGATATAGCGCTAAAACGCCATGAATAACAGGGATAACGCTAAAATGCTTTACAAAATAGCCTTGGCCAAAGGCCAAGGCCGTGGCGCCATGATAACATGCTAGCGCTAAAGCGCTTTGGAGATTGCCTTGGCCAAAGGCCAAGGCCGTAGCCTCTTAGGCTATGGCGCCACAAGCCAATGGCGCTATGAACTCCTGGCCTTGGCTAAATAGCCAAAGCCACTCCTATACTCATGTCCTGGAGGCGCCACACTCTCGTTGGTCATGACAATTAGTCATACGACTCCACTCAGACTCAACTCAACTCAACTACGCAATATCTGCGTATCACTCGAGACATCAAAACATCACACTGGGGGATAACTTTAGGGGTATTGGTCTGGCGTCTATGGCAGTTGAAAGAAACTGATAGAGATAGTGGACAGTTACGAGAAGATGGCGCGAGTGGAGATGTTCTACACAACTCAGGCAGTTACGGGAACCAACCCATGTCCTCCACTCCTCCACTCTTCCACGACTTCCACCTTCTTTGTCGAGAGATCAGGGTGAGTTCAAAACTATAAATAGAGGCCTCCTCTATCTTCCAAGGCAGAACACTTTTCCAGAAAAAACCAGACATTCAGAACACCTGAATGAACCAGAGCCTCAGAGTAAACACGCCTGAGCAACCAACACACTTCTAGCCTTGGAGATTTCCAGTCACCTTCACGACGGAAATCTTGAACTCTTACACACAAAACACATCCTCAACCTGATCTCAAGTTTCTTCGTTGTTTCCCTCCCTAGACCAACCTCTATCCTCTCTGTGACCGAAGCAAGACGTGAACGGCCATTGACTTGGTTTAGGCTCGTCTTGTTCGACTTTGATCTCGGACACTACGAAAGTACCCAGAGACGGTGCATTGTTTTTCCAGGTAAAAACAGTTGGCGACCACAGTGGGAGATCATTCTCTCGGTTCCAGAAAATTTTCTCAAGATGGTTGAACTTAGGTCGGGATCAGACACCAAAAACCCCAACTCTTCAACTGACGGTGATGTAGCCTCTAACGCAGCACCTACCAACCCACCTGCATCCAGCAATACTCCCAATATACCTGTTACCCAAGAAAATCCCCCTTCAACACCTGTCATCTCGGCTATCCCCATCACCCCAGTGACGCCTAATGCTCCAACCCACACCTCTGGAAAGAACCCTTCCTCCACAGCTAAGACCAACGCTACTACCGAGAAAGGAAAAGGATTATCGGGAGCATTAACCATGGAGGAGTTAGCCAGACGACAAGACGCCCTCGCAGAAAGTCAAGGCAAGATGTTCGACACTCAGTTAGGGATCCTGGATTGTCTCAAAACTCTAACCTCGAAGCTGTCAAGTTCACCAGTCAAGGAGACCCTTGACGCTGCTGCTACAGGTGCCCGCTCGACCGTTATCCACATTCGAGGTGACGAAGCGCCTTCTCTCCCAGAAGAATCTCGCCAAAGAGGAGGACCATCATCCCGCTATGTCACGGCAGACGACTTGGAAAAGCTACTACAAAGTCGAGAAATAGATATGGCGCCACCTATCCACCAACACCAGCCACCGTACCCGCACGAGGTCCAGAGGATTGCCCTCCCCAAAGGATATATGTCGCCCATGTTCTCCTTGTATGACGGAACTGGGAATGCACGTGAGCACATCTCACGATTTCTGGAATCCCTGGGGGAACACGAGTACAACCATGTCTTGAGACTCAAAGAATTCTCTAAGTCTTTCACTGGAAGAGCCTATACCTGGTACAATAATCTTGCTCCGAACAGTATTGGGACCTGGGGCGAGATGGTGAGAGCGTTCTACCGCAAGTACTTCTTCGTGTCTGAACAGATAACACTATCCGATCTCGGCAGAATATTCCAGAGGCCTAGTGAACACCCGAACGACTACGTCAAGAGATTCAGAATTTAAGCCCTTGATTGCCACGATCCGAACGTCACGGAACAGCAGTCGGTGGAGCTCTGCATCAACAGAATGATTCCTGTATACCGAGCCCTCTTGGAGAACCTCCGCTTCCAGACCTTCTCCGAACTCCATGAAGCTGCGAAGAGGTCCGCCACCACTGCACTCGCCCTGTTAGAAAGGACCAAACCCCTTAGGAGCGAATAGACCCGAGCCACTCGTGGCGATAGGAGGCTGATCAACAAGCAATACAACAAGAACTTGCCGTCCATGGGCGCTATCAGTGAAGGAGGGAAGAGGAAAGGCCCCGTCACGGAAGTGACGCATCCAAAACGTAATAATTCAGCTCCAGAGACCCCGAGCAAGAACATGAACCAAGGAGGGCCGCAACAACAGGAGATGCGAAGGCAAAAAGCCAGACCAGAGATACCAGACTACCCATTCCCCAAGGAGGAGGTACTAGAGTTGCTAGACACCTAGATCCAGGACGGAGCAATCGAACTCCCTCCGATACGACAGCCTCCTACAGTTGAAGAGGTAGCAAGCCCAAGGTACTGTCGCTATCACCGAGTCGCTACTCACCCTACCAAGGACTGCTTTACCCTTAAGCGAATTTTCCAAGCCAAGGTAGAGTCCGGGGAATTACACTTAGGAAACGAAGGAGTATACCATGATCCTTTACCAGTTCGAGCATTCACCCTCCCTGAGGAACCGGTGAACAAAAGAGTGGAGGAGATAATGTACCAACTATGCGAGACTCTCTGTCTCTTGAAACCACAGCGGAAAGACATGTTCGCAGCGCTCAATATGGTAGTATAGGGAAAGCGCCTACCCTTCAAGTAAGTCAAAGAACGGACGATGCCCGAGCAGGAGAAGCCAACAGAAGGACAAGGCTGGGGACTCCTCACAACCGCCCGCCTCTCTCATGCTGAATTCTCGAAGACACTCATCGACCCGGGATCTGCAGTGAACATCATTTCAGTCAAGACTCTCAAGGCCACTAACATCCCCCGCAACACAGCTATTCATGCCCCTACCATCATCAAAGGTCCCGACGGAGTCGAAGCACGCACTTATGGGTGGATCGATCTTCCAGTCGAAATCGCCACAATCCCAACCATGGCGGAGTTTCACATTGTTAAGGGAGTCGTCGAGAGCGACATGGTGCTGGGACGTCCATGGATCTACAACAACCAGGAGACGCTTCCTCTAGAGTTCATGGAGCGGTTTGTACAAAAGAGCAACGTCACGGAGGCAGTAGTCACACCTGCAGAACCCAAGGGAGTCAATGAGGACCCCCTTTACCACGAAGGTACTTCGTCCACCCCTCTTTTATATGATATCCCACATTCACCGAGCTACTGGGGACTCACCACGAGGAGAACCGTTCAAAGGGAAAACCCTGGAAAACCCACAGTAGATGTCGGCACAGCTATAAGAATCTTCATCAAAGCCCTTCAGGAATCCGGAATTGTATGTGACAAGCCGTACAATGTTAAGATCCGAGGAGAAGGCGAACTCATCCCCCACGACATACCACCGGAAGTTTTAGAGACTATCCCAGACTTCAAAGAGTACGTGGAATTGTTCAACCTCAAACAAGAGGTGGGGGAGAGCGCGGTTGCATATGTGGAAAGGTTTCGCAAGAAAGCGAAGGAGCTTCTGCCTAACCATGATTCACTCCACGCCACGTTGGCTACGGGATTGAACTCGGTTTAGCAAGGTTTCACCAAAAACCTAAAGGAGGAAGACACTAAGCCTCCTGTTTGTTGTATTTGCATTCCTCCAAAGCAACGCATCATAGCGTGCAGTAGATAGGATTTCCATTATTAGCAGATTTAATTAAGTAAAGTATTTCATTTCAATATCTCTTAGAAAACACAATCCTATCCAATCAATAGAAAATACCTACAACCTATTCAACGTTCCAAAGACAAGAAGCCAGATACTAAAAAAAAAAAAAAAAACAACCACTAGTCGAGAATATCACTCAAGACCCCACTAGGTACACCTTTGCAAGATAGCCTTAGCCGCTCCAGCTCCCTTTCCCCCCTCTGCAACTCAGCCTTTAACTCCGCCACCTTCTTCTCCTTCTCCTGGAGAATCTCCCCAGACCCCTGAGCCTTGGCCCTATCAAACCTGTCACGTAGCCAAGCCACATTGAAACCCTCAGACTCAGCTGTAGCTATAGAATTCTCCCAATCCTGGACATCAAGTGGATCCGCGGAACCGATGGATTGGGCCATCATCTCGGTCACCCTCGACAACAGAGTACTGACTATCGACTCAGAAAGTAGTCGCTTCTCCCCGTTACGAGCAATATGGCCGAACTTCCTCCAAATCCGGTCATACAGTGTCTGATACTCATTCAACACCGGGAAGTTACCTACCAGGGCGTAACCACGACGAACTTTTCCTACGAAAGAAGGGAAGGCGACTCCGGCACCAGGATAGGCAGGCTCCTGATTCACACCACCGTTAGATATCTCCTCGGTTGAAAGGGTAGCTGCCTTCAGTCCAGTAGTCTTGCTGACACCCTTTGGAAGAGTGACGTCCACACCGCCACCTGGTGATTGCTTCAGAGGGAAAGCCGCTCCTGAATCCTCCGGAACGACTTCGCCAACAACCTCGGGGGAAGTTGTCCCCACGTCATTACTTAAGCTTTTTCCATTCTTTGGTGTCACCGCGATCTCTGAGACGGTACCAGCCTCAACGCGACCCTCATCCTCCTGCTCCTACAGACACATGCCCCCGAATGGTTATTCAACACTAATTGCACAAAGACAGCCTGAAAAGGAAACAACCAACGGAGAAGCAAACTCCAACAAGATTTACCTGGGCGAGTTCACAACCATTAACCTTGCTAGGAGGAGAAGGAGAAGCACGAAGACTCACACCAAGTAGCTCGTTCACCTCCTTTCTCACCACGACATCAACAACTGGGGACTCCATGGAATTTTCACATTCTTTTGGTACCGAACCCTGCAAAACGGTATGGGAAGATCAGCCAGGGAGGAGATACATTCATAAAGGACAAGAGGTCCCTCTGGGGTATCTTTGAACAACTTACCTGAGATAGGAAGGGACACGAACTCGTCACGGGGGAAAAAGCGACGAAACGACCCTCAGGTAATTCCATCCTACTACATTTAACCTTCTTATTAGGTTGGACGACCGGAGGAGGCGCCATCTGTCACCAGAGGAAATAAAATCGTTAACCTAGGCAAGGCGAACAAAGCATATGCGTGAACAATCAGAAAGAAGATTACTTGAGGCGTCAGGGTGAAAGTGGGCCTATCACTCGTGTTCACCTTCTTCACAAAGTTCCCCATAACCTTCAAGGTGTAATCCCAGAATTGGTTGAATTCGGGAGTGACCCTCGCTCGTCTACCAGCTACCAAGAATATAAACCTCCTCCCGGGGTCCTGAGTGGGGTCTAAATATTCGCGTAAATATCCCCGGACGGAGGGAGGGAACGATCGAAGGGCACATCCTGGTCGAATCCCATGAATCACGCCGCCCTGTCAATGTTGTACGCCTGCTTCACCAACCCGCCTTGATAAAGGCCAAAGATGAAACCCGAGACGCTACTGCACATGAACACCTGCTGCCCGTCGTACTCGATGTTAGTAACACCGCGAGAGCCAGAACGCAAAAGAACCTCATCAGCCTCTGCGGCAACTTCGAGTTGAAAGACTCTTTTGTCACGAATGTTACACCATGGACGAAAGCAGATGTACTCATCCCTGTCCACAAAATCTATCAACCTTACCGAGTCCTAAGGCTGTTTGTCGCTCCACCACATGATCCTGACGTGGTCCAGCGAATCCGAAGGGAGACTACCCCGTGGGGCATAATTCACATAGTGTTCCCACAAGAAGGCCTGGAGAAAGGGGAGATTGATGAACGACGAAATACGCCCCGCGGAAGAGCTAGACATGTTCCTGGCCAAAGCACTCAGATGCGCGTACTGGGACCCGAGGAATAAACTACCAATTGGCAAAGGTATACCTTGCGCCAGCCGAACAGCGTATGGAACGACACAAGGCTTCAGTGTCCCAACTGGAACGTCCTCAAATATGTCCCGTGACAACCAGAGCGTGAGGAATGCTGCTATAACCTTGGTGTTACTAAGGGAGTCACTCCTACCTCCTAACGAGTACCAATGATGAATCCACCTGGTGTAATTCTCATCAGCAGAAGCATTTGGCAAATAGAGATCTTCAATCTTCGCATTTATTTCATCAACCACGACATCACGAGGGAGTCCCGGATGGTCCCTCGGAAGTATCCCGAGTACTGGAAGATGGTACAGAGATGATACTGCCTCTAGAGAAATGACGATCTCTCCAAAGCCCGCAACGACAGTATTTGTGGATCCACACCAGCGAGAGACGAAAGCAACGATGCCATCAACGTCTACATGCACCTTCAGCTTTCCAGACGCCCGCACCGCATGTACAATCCCTACTTCCTCTAAGATATTATGCACCTTCTCGTTGTTCAGCATGGAGTCCAACCAAGGGATCCACTGGTCCAGAGGAGCTCTAGGAGCGCAGAAGTCAATAGGGGAAGCCTCATATTCACCTCGTTGCAAAGAGAACCTGATGATCTCATCAGGCACAACAACTGATGACGGAGACTTGATCTTGCTGTTGTACCTTGGAGAGAAGCGAACCCCAGGATTGGCCTGGAGCGCGAGTGGAGTGGTCCTCCTGCCAATTTCTTTATACACCTCGAAGAACTTGTCCTCAGAGCTAGGCGTCCCAGTGACAGGAAGCACGGGAATGACACCACCATCTCGTTTTCTCTGCAGCATGCAACGATTCCGAGTAAGTCACTCCCGCTTATATTCTCTAATAACATAAGTAACTATGCATGCACACTTATCAGAGTACATACGCGACAAAAATCTCTCTTTATACGAGTGAGTATGAGTGGCGCTATATACATGGCGCCACCAAATTGGCCCTAGTCGCCCAAGAATGCGGCGCTA
>JAJJMA010224198.1:0-10493 GCA_023529015.1 Papaver nudicaule
TTGGCTCGATTCGGCATTGGATCGGATTGGTTCAATGGTTTAACTCACTGATCTATCCACTGAGGGTTAAAATGTCTTTCCGCATGTCAGTTAAGTGCCACATAGGCACATAACTTTCGTTACCCTGTTTTTTTAAAAAAACGGTCAATATCGGCCATTCTGGAAAAGTTGAAAAAAACGTGATCACTTTAGAGATTAGCAATATTTTTTTTGGCCATTTTGAAAAATTGCCCTACATTGTTCGCATTGTAGTGGAATCAGTGGTTAACTATTTAGCTTTTGGGGTACCAAATGCTCAGCCAAAACATTCAATTTCTTTGAAAGGCACAGACCACCAACTAAAACAAATCCCATGGACCACTGAAAAACAAACATTAAAAGAACTTCCTCAAACCTCCTGGGAAGATCATATTGGAATATATCTTTCATTTTTCAAAAAATTGTTTTACGACCATTTTCCTCACTTTATTAAAACAAAAGTGCCAAAATCAAAATCAAAAAGAAAAAGATGACCAAGAGAAATTATTAAAAATAAAGGAGGAATAAAAGTTGGTATTTGGAGCTTTATCTCCTACTTTTATTTTTTTTTCGTCTCAAAAGAAGTGAAAGACTGTGAGCTAAACTCTGACCGACCAGTACTGGTGTTTCTCTGATTTGTCGATCACTAACACTTAATCCTTTCCTATGGTGGTGGTCCTCCACCACCACAACAAACTTCAATCTCTTTCAATCTGGGTTGCACAGACGCGCCGATTTTGGGCCCGAGTCCGCGTCGGACTCGTGTCGGACGCGGACGCGGACACGACACGCATACGACGCGGTCAGCTCAGTCAACTCGGTCAGCTCTCTACTTTAAAGTGATAATTTAGTATGTTCTCCCTTGAGATTCGAACTCTCAAGGTCATAATCCCACCTAAGAAGCTTAACCATTGAGCCATTCACGCTTTTGTGTGTAGGTTGTATATTTTCAACATTTTATACTATTTCTCCTAGCATTAATTTCATATATTAGTATAGTTAAATTATATATTTACTAAGTATATAAACGTGTCCGCCTCCTACAATTTTGAGAGCTCGCTCGTGTCCGCGTCCGTGTCGTGTTGTGTCCGCGTCTCTGCGTCCGAGTCCGTGCAACCCAGCTTTCAATCAACCCCAAGAAGGGAGGTTAGAGTAGAGTAGAGTAGAGTAGAGTAGAGTGCAATGATCAATTATTCTGGCAGTGGTACGAGCCTTGGGTTTGAGATATGACTTCATGACAGCATTAGTAGTACCACTGCCACTAACTACCCACTTTCACACACAAAACAATAACAATAAAACATTGCATGGAGACTCATATTTGAGAATGGATGGAAATCCAAATTGGATCCTGTGAACAGTTCATATGGTTTGGAGAAATGGAGCAAATTTTTGGATTTGGGTCGGCCAATTATTGGCAGGCAGGAGGATAAGTTTTCGTAAATTTAGTCTCGGATTTCAGGTCATGAATATTGACACCCGGAATTTTTAGTGGTTTCACTAGAGAAAAAAAATCATATGCCAGTTTAAATTTTATTACTCTTTTTGGAATGAAAAATTTATATGAAAATAAAAAAGTTTTAGACTTCTAGTGAGCTAAAAATATATGGCGAGAGTTGCCAAATTCTATTTCTAACACCGCCCTTCAATCATATGGAGTTTGGTAATCTCTGTGAGATCTGGACTGCCAACTTCTCATAGCAGCCTAGTGGAAATAAATGGACATCTATGAACGATTGACTGAAGTTTTCAACTTTGAAGTAGCAAGAAGAGGCATAAATAGTTTTGTAGGGTAACCTTGGTACGTATGCACCCAGGAAAAACAATCTCCTTGTCTGGTTAATGCTGTTTGACGTTGGCAGAGTAAGAAACGGAGCTGCTACAGGCGGTCCAAAAAAGGGTACCCAAAAACGGACAATGATGTGGCACCATCAAGGTCCGTAGGATTAGCAGGGGGGTTTTGTGTGGTGGATTTTCGATGGTGGGACCCACACACTCTCTCTTCTCACTCTATTCTCTCTTTGGTCCGTTTTTGGGCTGCCTTTTTGGGCAGCGAAAAGCGTTTTCGTATTTTTTGGTTTGGCTTGACAAATGAACAGTGAACTTGCTGCCATGCCAGTGGATTTGGATCATTTCCGTCCAAATTTTTCCATTTGCTCAATTTATCTCAAATGCATGAAAATTCTAATAAACCTATATGAAAAATTAATATCCAGATCATAAATATCCATAATGGGTTCTAATACATTTGTGATACACAATAGTTAACTCGTCATGTATAGAATCTCATCCTTCACTGCACTTCAAATTTCCCTCGGTCACCAACTAGTAGTATTTTACAATAATCTTCTTTAGAGCAAGCACTATGATGCACTTTTTGGATGAATAGTAGGTAAAAAGACATACATTATATGTAAAAGCTCTGGGACAACATAAAAGTTGGCTCACATGTGCTACAAGTTTTATGTCGTTTTTAAGGGGCGTACATTCAGTGTACCCACTCTGAGCCCACTCAGTGTACGCCTGCGTCCTTTCAGTGTACGCCCAATTTTTGGCGCTTACTGAGTGGCCGCCCCTCGATTTTTTTTTAGCTTGACTTTTCTTTCTTCACACCACTCTTACACCCCATCTAAACCACTTATTCAGTTTTCTAATTGTTAATTAGAACCCTAAAAACAGAAAAATTTCTACGAGACACTGTCTCGCACTTTGCTAGGGTGCGCTGCCCTGTCATAGCGCCTACAAAATCAGGGGTTTGTTGAAAATATCCAACATTTCACATATTTTTCACTCTAACTCTCACTCAAAGTCTTTCATTTCGGTTCAATATGGTTAAGAATTTTACTACGGAGGAAGATATTGCTCTTACAAATGCTTATATAATCAGCACGATATAATTCAGATTTTATTTTATCAGCACAATGTAACTCAATTTATTTTTAATGCAAGTATGATTGAGTGAAACAACTTGAAATTCGAATTTTGGGTGAAAAGTATTGGTGTGAGTATATTTGAAAAATGTGAAGAACGATGATAAAGTAATAAACATAGTAGTTGCGCTTTGTCTTTTTTTTTTTACCTAAAATGTGAGTAAAAAACACAAAAAAAAAAAAAATAGCACCACAGTGATTGCTCCTAGGAATCATTTTTCAAGAATAGGCCACCCACCACTGTCAGTTCAAAATCAAATAGCCCTTTTTAGGTAGGATAAGGGATGAAGTCTGTTCCATCCACAGGTACTATTTAGCATCAAGTTTGGCAACAAAGCCAGCTGCACAAGATGTAGACATAACCACTCAACAGTATCGTAGGAATAGCTGCATATTTAGGGGCACTCTCATTAATGTCTCTCGTGCTCATGACTTTTCTTCGTAATTCATCATCCTTTGTCAGTTTTCACTTCAATTCATTGAAGGAGGAGAGGAGGAAGGAATCACAAACAACAAACAAACATATCTTTCTTTCACTTGCACTGATCATAAAAACAGCTGCTTACTTCACATCTCACTGCCCGTACGCAAAACATATAGACATAGACACTACAAGTAACGTGCTTGCAGCATACCAGACCAAGTCATTCCAATCCACACCACACCAAACCACACCAAATCTCCTTGATTATTTTAATCATTCTGATTTTTGGATATGGGTTCAAATGTTAAAAATTACTTTAATCAATAAATAACACCCATGAAATTCCATCGCATCTTCTTGTTGTTTAACTGTTGGGATCTAATAATCAAAATCACTTGACTTGACTTCTAGATCTAGTTAGTGTAAATGGAGTAAAGTATGTTCTATGTAGTAACTGGGCCTAGATGGACTTAGGTTACCCTTGTGGCAAAATGGACAAAACTAAAAACCAAAACCAATCGGCTATGAATGTAGAGGCCCTGACCATCGATCTTTCTCTTTTCTTTGAAGGTTTGGTTGATAGCTCATGTGGGGCTATTAGGATGGGCATACCATTCATAACCAATTGGCGATATGTATTGCAGTCTTAGAGCAAGCACTATGGTTCTCTATTAATAGAGAATTCTCTATTGAATAGAGAAATGCAACTACAATGGTGCAAAATTTCTCTATTGAATAGAAAAATTGATGGACTTCTCTATTGCCTGCTACCAATCCGTAGCAGGCAATAGCAATAGAGAAGCGAGGCGGAAATCCAATTCCCGCAGGGCGGAAATCCAATTTCCGCAGAAAACTTTTTACGGAAATCCAATTTCCGCCCAGAAGTCATGCGGGAATTGGATTTCCGTCCCATAAATATTACCGTTTGACCTTTTTTTCCTTACACCCCCTCTACACCTCAACATCTAACCATCCATCTTTATATTGTTTCATGACCGTCAGATCTCCAACGACTCTTTTTTTCAAAATTCAAAAAAACTATCCGTTGGGATCTCTTCTATATAAGAAAATTCACTATCTTTGACAAATCCACCCCAATCAATCTTGTTTCTATTGATTCTTTCTTTTTCCCTTCAAATTTTCAAATTTTTTTCATCACCAAATCAAAATGGCGACCAATTACACCAAGTTAGAAGATCTAGCAATTACTTACTCTTTCATTCGTAGCCGAATGAATGGTATGGTGGGAGAAGTGGAACCTTGGCAACCGGCGTTTTGGATTCGTGTTTTTGATGTGTTCGTGAGAGTTACAAACAATCCAAATGGTAGAGATAGAAAAAGAATTAGAAGTCGATGGAACCGCATTAGTGGAGACATCTCCGAGCTTTGTCGAATTATGAGAGCTATGTACCAAACAAATACAAATGCGTCACACGAAGAATTGGTCACTCTATCTCTTGCTCGATATTATGAGCTCAATAACCGGGCATTCGTGTTTGGTGAATGTTATGAAAGATCGAGGATTTACAATGATATGTTATGAAATGTTAAGAGCAACGTGATGGAATCTATTTGGCAAGATATTAGTAGTTTTTTTTTTCATCTTTGCAATGTAGTTGTAATCGCAATTATCTAGTCATGTACCAATCAAGTTAGCAAAATAAAAAGTACTGATATTAATTCCAAGTTTCAAGTTAGCAAATAATAAGTTTTCAATAGATTACAACTAAACTGAAATTGGCGACCATTCGGGTTGTTGAGCAATCCAGTGAACGTTCCTACTCCCTCACCCTCAGCCATGTCCCAGTCAGCATTCAGGTTGGTAGTAGTAGTAGTACTTTGTGGCCAAGTTTGCACAAATTGCTCAGTTTGTTGCACATATTTCTCACTCTGATATTGAGATAAAGGAAATTGTTGGTAATCATGCGATGACTGAGAAGTCGTAGGTGCTTCTTGGGGTCGATAAAAATCTCCGGGTGGAGTTTCCCTAACAAAACTACTAGTATTACTGCTGGTACTTGCACTCTCATAGAACGGATAATAAGCTTCCCCAGGACCAAGGTAAGCTAGCTCCCGACGAACTGAACTAGAGCTAGAAGATCCCTCCATTTGATGGTGGAGGTCCGCTGTATAGTCATACATATAACTGTTCAGTGCAGCATTCTTGTCGGCGAGAAACTGGCTATACTTGCACCATTATTCCTGTTTCATGATTTGTATTATAGCATTTTGATATGAATATAAATAAAATATCGCAATTCAAACATAAAGTACTGTTATATTTATACTTACCGCTGTACCAACAGTCGGATCATATTGGTGTACCTCTTTCATGTATTCCTCGCCTAACATTCTCTTCATTGCTCTACCATCATTGCCACAAATGACAGCATAAGGCGGCTCCCGGTATGGAAACTGCGGATGGGGAGTTGAAATATACTCTGGAACATATGTCGATTGAGTAAGGCTCGGTTGATCGCGAATTGGAGGTTCCACACGCGCAACATAGACATTCCCAGCATGCACAACTGTGGGCAAATAAGGTCCAACAGAATGGCTTTTCCACCATGCATAAAACTCATCTTCTGTGGTCTCGCAGTAGTGCAAAGTATTGTGTCCACCACCCACATAATTTCCCATTTCTTCTGAGGTACCACACAATTTTGGCGGTGGATCAATGGGAATTACTACTTTTCCCTGAGTCTGACGAAGACATCGTTCCCCTAGGTACAAGAAGTATTCTCGGTCTATCGGATCATAAAACGAACAACGTTGAACGAACAACCTTCTAGCATTTGCAACATCTCCAATCCCATAGTAGCTACTACGATTCCACGGCAGCCATGTGATACCAATTTGATCGAGAGAATCCAATTGGTTCCGAGCCAATAACAAAGAGTGAGTACCGGTATTTCTTTGTGATCCGATACCCTTCTTCATATGTTCCTTGTCACATAATTTTGCAGCAGGGAAGAAATCAGGATTACCTTGTTCCTCGTCTGTATTTGGCTTCAATACAGGTATATACGACCAAAACCAAGGCTGCAAAAACACGAAGAAAAAAATATCAATGATAAAAAGCATTCAAGTTTGTTGTTGTATAAACGGGAAAGGTTGACGTACCAATAAAATGTACCAGAAGCATTCCAATTCGCCGGACTTCTTGTGTGTGACCGCATTATCCAATGCGGAATACAACCTTCCCATTATTGCTTGACCCCAATCGTAAGTGTTTACCTTTTCCAAATCAACCAGTAATCTAAGCCAACTTAACGGAGTAACATCGTTCTTGTTTGGAAACAAAACATTGCTGATCACCCAGATAAGAAACATCCGAGCAACGTTCTTCACATCAGAATCTTCCCATTGATCTAATGGGGTCTTTTTCCATGTCCCAATGTATTTTCTGATCAGACTCAACTTAATCCAGATTTTCTTGTTAACGCATTCCTAACATAGTCTCTAGTTTCATCATTAACCACATAGTATCCTTCTTGATTAACCGGCGGACCTGTTTGTTGTTCTTCTTCCACAGTGTTATCTTTATCTTTTTTAGATGGTGGTTTTACCCACGGAAGTAGAAAATCAGTGTAGAAATGGCCAAATTCTGCCCAATCCTTCGAACTGAAATCGATCAAATCAATAAGTGTACCACTTCCAACAGCTATACATGTAAGCATAGTAAAATCCCAAGGAGTGAACCCAATTTCAAATCTAGGAGCATGAAAGGTATGCGTGGTGTGCCACCATCTCTCAGTAATGGCGCTTACCAATCTATTATCAGCACTCCCTGGATACTCTACTTCAAATATCCTGCCAAATCCACAATTATTGACGATTCTCTTACAATCCGGATGTCGACTTACAATTTCGTATAGTGCAGGAAGACCAGCGGCGCTACCTCGGGTATTGATTTGACCCGTGTCTGCTACCGGAGGAAGTTTTCTAACATGCCTATGACAGTTCTCCGACGATACGATTGTAGTTGCATCTATGGTAGGGATCATTTTGAACAACAATTCAATCCTACAATGCATAAGAGTAACATCAAATGCAATACAATCAACAATTGATGATCAAATGCAATACAAACAACAATTGGATAGGTCCATCAAATTACAAATGCATAAGAATTCCATCCTAAATCATCAAATTTCAAGCAATTGCAAACCATTTCAACATTTCAAGCAAACTTAACCTAAATCAATAACAATCACCAATGGGTTTCATGAAATTATGGTATATGTACGTTAGAAGAACATCATGTTCTTGATTTGGTTGCATTTAATCATTCAAATACATTGAAAATCATGATCAAACAAAAAAAACCCAATTTGGAAACCTAGAATTAAAGAACTCACCTTTATCAAAATTTCTTGATGAAAACTGAAATTGATTGTTTGTATATAACCTTCCTTGATTAGTGAACGCACCCTTTTGATTTGGTTGGTAAATTTGGACTCCAAATTGATGAAAATTAAAATTTTGTGGGAGAAGAAGAAGAGAAAACGAGGAAGAAGAAAAGAAAAGAAACTGAAATGAGCAGCAGGTCCCAGGGTTTCTGTATAGAAACCTATTCTTTACGGAAATCAGATTTCCGCCGGTCAAAAGTCAAGCTTTGACTGTGCGGAAATTGGATTTCCGCAGATTTTTTTTTACGGAAATCCGATTTCCGCACTGAAAAGCTGCAGAAATCCGATTTCCGTCTCTAAATAGCTAAGACCACTGTGGTTGCTATTTTTTTGCCATTTCTGCCTTCCCCTTTCTCTATTCAATAGAGAAGGCTTATGGCACCATAGTGCTTGCTCTTAGGTTATGATACACACGATTCTTAAAACAGCATTCGCACATGTGGGACTATTATTAATCGTGCAATGGGTAGACACATACCCTAAATTGTTTAGTGTCAACATTTTTTGTTGTAAGTGGATCAATATGGTTCTCTAATGAATTTTAACAACCAAGCTCTTAGATTTTGGCTGCAAATGGGGCTTAAGTTTTCCATCTTCAAAGGAAAATCGTCGAAAGATGTTTGGTGATTATGTGAATAATCACAAGGGTTTTATAAATCTAAAGGATCTTGAAGAGATGCATCAATGTGGTTGGAATTCTTGGTTTAATTCGCAAGCTTGAAGTAGTGGTATTGTGCTTTGTTGTCTAAAGTTTTTATGATTTAGTTCTCTCTTGTGTGCTTTTGTCTTTACGAGAGATTATGTTGTGCTTATGATTTGTGTCTTTCAATGAAATTTTCCTTTTAGTCGATCAAAATAAAATAATATGGATTCCTTCGTAGCGTTTTCTCTAATCTATCACGCCAACATGAAGGTCCCTCCTTGGACATTCTTTATGAAGCACCCTGAGGTTCCGAGGTTGCTTCCAAAGAGCTGTAGAAACTAACTAGGAAATGCCACTTTCTTTTTCTTTTTGGTTTTTCCGGCCACAACTTAGCATTTTGAGTGCAAATGGAGTGCAATTGGATTCACCTAGGTGGGCAGGGGTGAGCAACGGGGTAACGGTTGCGGTTTAGGGGGTACCCGCGACCAAACCGTCAAAAGGTGCGGTTTGGAAATTCAAACCGCGACTGCACTGTGCACCGCCGGTTTTTAGAACCGCGGTTTTGCGGTTCTTGCGGTTTGGTCGCGGTCCCCCGCGGTTTTCAATACAGAAAAAAACTTACAGACAGTAAAAAAGCAAGTAATATTCAGATCTAAACCAGAAAAAAAAAACCAGAAACATCTAACCAGGAACACAAAGAGTAAAACAATACATCAGACGAGATCCCAAATAAAAAATCTGATCCATAAAAGAAAACGAAAAATTACAATAACCAATCCCAACTCTGAAAAAAAAAAACAAAAAAAAATACAAAATCAAATCCTTTAATGGAAATGATAACAGAATAATCAGATCTAAACAAGAATAATCATAAACTTGTTTTTTTGTTTATACCATGAGTTGCTCTGATGACAACACCATGATAATCAGACGAGATCCCAATTAAAAAAGCTTTGATTCATCAAAACAACCAATCAATTAACATCTCAATTGTAGCAAGTCTTCTTCCGATTTATGAATCTCCATTACCAGCAGAGAAAACCCATGTCTGTAAAACACCAAAACAACAAACAAAGTTACCAAAAATCAAGAACATCAACTTACTTGCTTTTGATAGTCGTCGCTAGATCAAAAAGAGAATTACAAATCAGTGAGGCATGAATTGAAAGAAGCAACATCAGATGATAACCTGAATTTCATTGATTAGAACAAATAAAAATCTAAATTTCATACATGCAGCGGAAAAAACCTGATGGAAATAATTATAAACTCAGACAACACATTAAAAGGGACTGAGTGAAAAAGGACATCCCCTTTTCAAACGTTAATCATAATTTGATTCGTCACTCAGATCTGGTTTTCAGAAACTTTGAAATTAACTGAGAGAAAACAGAATCATCGATTATTACCTTTAGGTTATACTTAGCTTCTTTAATTTCGATTTGTAAACCAATAACTAAATCAATAAAACATTTCTTAAAAACCCTAGTTTTGCTGTAACATTGGAAATGAAGAATTGCAAATCGAATCAGTAGAAATTGGAACAAATTTTACGAAAAAGAAGAAGAATATGAGGAGGTGGTGGTGGTGACGGTGGTGGTAATAAGAAGGAGAACAGATCTGAGAGAGAGTTTGCAGATCGAATCTGTAGAAACGAGAAATAATTATATGAATCAGAAGAATAGTATACGGAGGTGGACGAACAAGATAAGATCTAAAATCAATAGCTGGATCTATCGAAGGAACCCCAGAACCCCTCTTCAAAAAAATCACAGCAGCACCACTTCTCCAAAGAAGCAGAGAAGCGGAAGAAGAAAGAAGAAGAAGAAAGACGCAAAAATGAAGAACGAAATGAGATCGAGGGTTTTAATCCTTTGATTTCCAGTAATATCCCTAGGGTATTACTAAAACTACGATAATACCTAGCGGTTGCGGGTAAATCCGCGGTTCTCATGGGCCAACCGCAACCGCCCCGCTAAATCATGCGGATTCGAATTGTAAACCGCCACCGGCCCGTTGGCTGAACGGTTTGGGCTCAAACCGCAAATTTGCGGGCGGTTCCGGTG
>JAJJMA010224207.1:0-19938 GCA_023529015.1 Papaver nudicaule
CAATTGTATTCAGATAGAGAGGTTTTTCGGGCTTTGCTTTTTCACTCATACAATATTATTTTTTAATCTAAAATGCAATTGTGAGTTGGATTACTTTTGGATGTGAGTCTAATTGTTATGCGACCTCAGCATGAGCATGAATTGGACACAAATAAATGTTGAGGTTGGTCATTCTGTAACCTTTAAGCACACATCCCATTCTTTTTTTGGTCTCGGCTGATGCAATGTTTTATAATTCGAACTTCGTGAATAATAATTGTTTTTCTGTTTCTTGGTTATTATTTAAGATTTATGTTATTTGAGTGCAGTAGATTTTCTTCTGTGATATCAGTTCTTGCTGTGGTGTTTGTCACAGCTCCACCGGATTCATGTTTATCAGTAGATTGTATTTTTTTATTTTCTTTGTGGGTACAGTTTCTTATTTTTTTGTGAAAGTTTGTCTACATATAGGTTAGTTTAATAAACATCGAATGATTATTAAAAGATAATTTAAGTTCTCCCTGCTTTTTACAGGTATGTTAAAAAGATAAAAATTGCTTTCATTGTTTGTGTGTATAATAGGTGATCCATAACATATATTAGATATTAAATAGTCTAAGACTGAGAGACTGACTGTTAACGCTGACCCATAGCCAAGTGCGATAATTTCTCAAATATATGTGCAGTGTTTGTGTTGCAGGAGTGAGGACTTTATCCCACAATGCGTAGAGCCAAAGGTTGACTTAGAATATCACGACTATTCGTCTGATATGCTCAGGACATGATTGTCGATGTATAATGAATGTTGCACTAGAAGGTATGGTTATTGGATGGGATCTGATATTGAAGATAGGTAGGGTTATACTGAAGCTTTTGTGCATGGATCTTTTTGTTTTTGAATTTGGATAAAGTTCTTAATTGTGTTTTGTTATGTCTGTTCGTTCTTTGATACATGGTGGCAAACTGAGATGGTGGTTTTGTTTTGTATGTTTTGTATTTTGCACCTTTATCTTTCAGATTTTCCTTTATTTCAAATTCATCTATATGATTTTAGAACTTGCACTGTTTATATGACTTTCCTTTCTACTGTGCAGATTTATTACACTCCCACATGGTTCTACTACTTTCCATTTTTTTGACGGGCTGTTTTAGGGGCCGAAGGAATTGTTAGAGAAGCCGGATAGTAAGACAAAATAGGGTTGTCCAATAGCTTTTTCTCAAAACCCCTTATCGAACATATTTTTTTAATTCCAAACTACCCCTTGAAGATCCAACCGAAATTAAGTAGATGCCAACCGAAATTAGGTAGATGCCAACCGAAAAATGCAGATGTTTCACATTAACATTAATTTCGGCTACAATGTTTTAGGTAGATGCAAACCGAAATTAGTTTTTTCGTCCAAAGCCAGTAATTTTGGCCGTACAGTAATTTTCGTCTAGATCTAAGTACAAAATTCAGCCGAATTTTTTTAAAATCCAGACGAAAAGTTTGTTAAATTATGAGATTCCTGCCGAAAATTTTCTATAGCAAAAGTTTTTGTAAAGGCAAATTTCGTCTGGATTTTGGACTATAACCCAGCCGAAAGTGCTGCCATTAACAGTTTCGGTTGGATATATGTGGACGAAAAAACAAAATCGTACTCAATTTTCGTCTGCATTTTTCACATTTAACATTGATTTCGGCTACAATCATTGTGACACAATCTAAGAAACTAGTTTTCGTCTGCAAATTACGCATGCAAACTGTAAACATCCAGACGAAAATCTGGAAAGCAAGCTAATTTCGGTTGGATTTTAGGGTTTAATCCAACCGAAAATCAATAGGGTAATTTAGACTTTTCAATGTTTTTAGACACCCCTTATAACACCCCCTAGGATATCAATATTGTTTTCCGGCTTCTCTAACAATTCCTTCGGCCCCTAAAACAGCCGGTTTTTTTTGAGGTTCTGGTATGAGCTGCGCCAGGGTATATGAAATGGTTATCCATTAGGAGTGGTTGTGACAATGCCAAAAGCAAGTGTAGTGGCTCCAAAAATACTGGTCCACATATTTGGTGCAACCATGTATGTTGGGATTGTGGGCTACCGTTCTCCTAGACCGTGATGAGGAGAAGTGTTACGCACATTTTGCTGATACTTATCTGAAAGCTTTTGTAGCAGAGATATGAAAGTAAGCATCTAGTAAGTTTAGATTGCTAGATTAATCTGTTAAACTCATCTCACTTCGTTGTGGTTGCCAATTCAGAATTGGTTCATTTTATGAATATTAGAGGTTAGTTTTGGGGTTAGTTTTAGAGAGGAGATTAGCTATTTGTTTGATTTCGTAAGTTGTCAAGTATGGAGTCATTTTTGTCTTCCAGATCTGTTCAAGGTTGTTTAGTAAACTTCTATCATTTTGCAAAGGTAACTCAATGTATTTGGAAAACTTTGACAACATTGTTGTAGTATTAAAAATCAAAGTTCTTATGCAAACCTGAACTTTGAGAACATTTTATTCAAACAAATTAAACAAGAATTTGATCTTGAAATGCTGTCTGGCAGAATCTCAACGACCTCAAACTAATGGTGACATGCTTATTACATGCTCAGCCCAAACTTTTGGGTTGTTTGTTCTCCATGAAAAATTAGTTGCTCAGTCCAAACTTTTGTGCGCTACAGATATTTTGAAAATGCATCGGCGATATATCACCTTTAGAAATTTTCTGGATTTGGAGATGTGTAATATTACAATTTGTACACCTTAGTACGTGGAAATTATAAATCTCGCTTGCATCAACGAACATTTTGGGGACGTGTGATAAGTTGTTTTTTCTTTCTTTTTGTTGGAACGTGTGGTAAGTGTTTTTTAGGTTTTCTAAGGCCAGTTCCAATGGAGCCTAGAGAAATGACCCCTTTGCAATCCTAGGTGGACTAGCAAACCAAAAATGGGGCAGTGGGATCGATAGAATTCCATCGACCGATGGAAAAATCATCGACGGTGAAAATTCCATCGACCTCGATGGAATTTCTGTCGACATCGATGGAAATTCTGTCGTCGATGGAAATCTGCCGATGGTAAATTCCAACGGTAATAATTTTGAATTTACCATCTACTATAAAATGCAGTAAACTTGAATCAAAAGTCACACCAACGTTTTTCGCTCTCTTTCTACCCTCTTCTGCTCTTTTTCACTCTGTTTCACTCCCTCTTTAGCTCTTTCTACTCTCTTCTGCTTTGTTTTAAAAATGGGAGAAACATCAAAATTTCTTGATTGGTCCGGAGTTGTAAGAGAGGTCGCTGGAAGAAAAAAAAAAGTACTGCGAGGGATACAAAAAAATTGAGGCATCCAAAAAACAGAGGAGAATTCAAGTTTTGGAAATTAATGAAATAAAGGTTCCAGCTAGAAGGCAATGAAGGGTTAAGTAAAAGGCAAGGAAAATCTGAAAGTTCAACCAAAAGGCAAAGAAAATATGAAAGTGCAACCGAAAGGTAATTTGAAAGTTATTGAAACTGGTAAAAATCCAGGACAATCATACAAAGAACGTATCGAATGGAAGTTGCTTCAGTTGAAAAAATTCAATAAGGGTTCAAAAATAGTGAGAGAGCAAAAAACTGAAGTTCCTGAAGAAGATAAACAAGTGTTTGAAGATAGGCAGAGATTTTTCGCCAAGTCGATTTTTATGTATTAGATTCCTATGGAACCTAGAGAACAAGCCCCTTTATTTAGTTAGTGAAAATATATGATGTAAAATATCTAAGAAATATGATGCTGTAAAAATTCTTAGAAATACGATGAATGTTGGAATCCTTTCTATATAAACAGTTTTATTTTTTAAAAATCGAAGTTTACTGAAGCTGAGGATGATCTTGCTCTTATAAATGCTATCGTCTCCGTTCGTGTACCAAACTCACAAGAGTTTAGGCATACGAGTTTTAGCACAAGAGTCAGAATTGGAAGGATCATTAATGATTGTCGTATCCTTGGAAATTACGTGCGTCAAGTCGCCAAAGAACAATAGGGATGGGATGAAGAATAACTCGTTAGTATTTTTTTGTCTTCTAAATTTATTTTGTTGATTTTGTATGGCTACTTCATAATTTAATTTGTAAATCTGCTGGAAGCTATGGCATCAGCCCTCTATTTCGAAGAGCAAGGAAAGGTGTTTGCATTATGGAGTTGCTACCGCGTGTTGAGACAAAGTCTACCAGGATTTTTCTAGGTGGACTAGAACAAACAAGAGTACAAAAACAAAGTCGGCTTTAATTATGTAATGTAAGGCTTTAATTATGTAATGTAATGTAATTTGAATTTCAAATAAACGATGTACTCGGCTTTTCTATCCACGAAGTCGCTTAACGTGCATGTTGAAAATCCTAGCACTGAAGTCGTTGAATATGCCTATGAACAAATCCTGTACATGCAAAAACATAGAAGACAACGGTACGCGATAAAACACTTACAATCCTTGCTGGTTTATCCCGTACCATTACCTTACTATGTTTTGGCATCAATGCGAGGCCAAAAAAGCAAACTGGGTTGAAAATCCTTGCACTGAAGTCGTTGAATCGGCCGAACAAATCCTGCACAAGCAAAAACATCACATGACAATGGTACACGATAAAATTTGCAATGCTTGCTGTTCTATCGTGTACCATTGCCACGTTGATGGTTTTGCATCGGTGCAATGCAAAATAAAATAAACTGATTTGCAAGCCTTATTATGTTCTGGCCTAACACAGTCATTTATCTTGGTAAAGGTCAGCCGCCCGTAGTTGCGGTAGTTCGACCTTTACCAAAGATAAAGAACTGTGTTAGGCCAGAACATAAGACACTTTATTTAATACTGTCTTCGACGAACTCTTCTCATCAACTCACATAACGATTAACAAGAAAAGTTTTGAGGACACGGTAATGTCGTTCGTACTTGAATTTCTTTCTTTTACATCGTTGTTGTTCCTTCAAAGTCCTGCCATGATTTTCATCATCGGTATCTCCCGGAAAAGGATGTGCTTTGATCAATCTCCCCATGTGCATAAAATCGTGGACTCTTTGGTGTATTTTTCTCCAACGCAACCACAACATATTCAGATCACGCGCAACTTTAGAAATACTTCTATCTAATTTGAATTCTGCAGTGACAGTAGTCCACAACAATGGTTCATTTACTTTAACCCGATTTCGTTTTATATCTTCCGGGGTCAGATAGAAAATCATATAGTTAGTACAAAGACATAAATCTTCATCCCACGTAAACTTAGGACGAGGTTTAGGTGCATCTGGCAAAGAATGTATGAGGATTTGCTGTTTTTTTCGGTGCAATTTTTTTTTAGATGACGAAGAAGAAGAAGTTGTGGAAGATTTGCATCGCTTAACTGTTGGGTTACCATAGTGTCTAGGAGGAGTAGGATATAATCTCTTAAATGGAGGAGGAGTGAATAAATGAGGAGATTTCGATGAAGGTTTAGTGTAGTAGTAGTTATGGACTAATTTTCCCGTTACGCTTCGAAATTTAGGTGATGTCGGAGGAGTACCGAGTAAAATAAAGTTTGGAGGAGAAGATGATGGAGGTGAATCTGATGACCGAGCGGCTTGGGAAGATGATGGATTTGACATTACGAAAAAAATCAATTAATCGGATGAAATCAAGAGAAGATTTAAGAAATATCAAACTAAGTTGTGAGTGATTGAATTGAAGAACATATTTGAGTTTAAATAGAATTTGAGAGTCAAGTATAAGCCGTTGGATGAGCCTAATCTTAACGACATAAATAGTATCGTCGACAGAATTTCTGTCGACCCCAATGGAAAAACCATTTGTCGACAGAATTTTTGTCGACGACACTAAAACTGTCTTACGTTGCAAAGTTACAAATGTGCAACTTTGCAACGTCATTTTGCCTCTTTGTTGGGTCCATGGTGTACCAAAACACTCTTAATTTGTGTTTTTTGTGTCCCATAGGAACAGACCTAAAGATTATGTGTTCAGACAATTCCTTGCTGCAATGTTATATGGCGTGAGGTAGTGGGTTTTCTACCCCTTTGGGTAGACACAGAGCGTGTCAGAAAGAAATTTAGCTTGCGTTCTTCTTAGAAGAAATCAAGGAAGTCCTGATTTACCCTATGACTTCAAGAACAATAGGTGCATCTTTTCTTTCCTTTGGATACTTAGTAACAATTGGTTAAGCGGAAATTATTTATTGACCAATGAGTGCATAATAACAAAGTATAATTTTTAGTGTTAAAGATGATTTTGATTTTTTAATCATGGTTATATTACATTCAAATTGAGTAAGAATGTTGTTGAGTGTTCTTCAAATTATTAATTGTGGCACATAAATATAACTATCAAAATTAGGTAAATGATTTTAGGAATTAATAGTTGATTCAACTTTTTTGGACTATATAATATAGGATCTCTCGGTTCGAGAAATAAGAGGATCGAACCATTTCTTCTGACTCTTTTTCAAATTCGATCTTTATCGCCTAGAAGGATCAGATTGAAGTAGGTTTGGATCTACAGTTTGGTCTTGGTCTATCATTCCCATCACCGGAGGAAACTCGCCCACGAAGTTAACTGAAAGGCATGGGGGCCTTTCGAAAGCATATCCCGCCTCAAGGCTTATAATAATTAAGTATAGTGTTATTGGGTTATGTTGAATAATTAACTCTATTATACATGTCTTGAGTATCGGTCTATTTTTTTAGAGTGGACTAGCTTCGTTTTAACTAAGAAATGTTTCATCGAATCCGAACGGCCGGGCGAGACACACTTAATCAACAATTAGGATCTTACTAGGTGTGTTCTTTCTTATTAATCCACATAAAAAAATGATGCATGAAGCCGTAATTCCAAATCATGTTCAATTCCACAACAAGATATATTGGGATGCATTGATTTTAGATTACTAAATTAATTAGAGGTTTATAATACATCTGGACAAAAACTAATAATGTCGTTCAATTAAGACATGTTCTATCGAATCTGAACAACCAGGGCGGCCCAATCAAAAATTACGATCTTAGCAGATGTGTTCTCCCGTATTAATCTACATAAAAAAAAAATTATGCAGAAATCGTAATTCACAATTCTTATTCAGTTGCTTAACTAGATATACTATGTGCATTGATTGTAGATTACTAAATTAATTAATTAGAAACTAAATTGCGGCAATTTTCAATTATGGTGTGTTGTGACGAACGGGAGTCACACTCAAATTAACAAATATCTATTAGATAAAGAGGAGGATCCACTCACGCTCTTATCCTCACACTATCTCACACATTCGACTCTATTTTTCGATAAAACCCAAACGACATTGGATTTGAAGCTGATACATTATGGGTATGTTCATCTTATAAATCTTTATGTTCTTACAAAAATTGAGTGCATTTGAAAATACCTAACCTAACTATCTACCAATCCAAATTTTCACCGTTAAAAATCCGTTGATCTTCAACGGCTAATATTCAAAGAGGTAAATGAGGATGTTATATGTTTCAGAATGTATTCATTTTTCATAGGAAGGTAGTACTTTATAAGGGAAATATACTCATAAAATGTTAACTTCAAATTTGAAGCCGTTTGGGTTTTATCGAAAAAATATAGCCGAAAGTGTGAGATAGTGTGAGGATAAGAGTGGGAGTGGATCATCCCTCTTAGATAAAGAGTAATTGTTGCTTCAGTTGTATGTTGCAGTTGCTAATTAAATCATGGTGTGGTGTGATGAAGGTGTGTAAAACCTAATTAACAATCGTTTAGTGGATAATCGAGATGGGGATCAAAGGCATTAGCGAAACTTCTACTCTTAAGGGCTTCTCGGTGGATGTAGATAAGAATTCGCTTAGATAGAGCCAATGAGCAAACTAGACAAGATTCCTATAAAGCAATAAGCTGCGACGGGCGTCCCCCGGATACGACGCATATACTGTAATTCTTGCTTCTGTCGTAAGTTGGAATTGTTGATTAACTCTATTATTCATGTCTTAAAATATCATTTTTTAGAGTAGGTAAGCTTCACTTCAATTAAAACATGCTCATCAAATATGAATGGCCAGGGCGGGGGGAAACCGCGTCACTCCCTATCAACAATAACAATCTTATAAGGTGCGTTCTTTCATATAAATTCACAGATAAAGCAGGACACCGTAATTTACAAATCATATTCAATTGCATAACAAGATAGACCGTCATGCATTGGTTCTAGATTACTAAATTAATTAGATGTGTTCTAATGCATCTAGACAAACAATGTGCAAATGTTGGATAAGAAACTAAATTGCAGCAATTTTCAATTATGGTGTGGTGTGACGAAGAGGAGTCACACGCACATTAACAAATATCTATTAAATAAATAGTAGTTGTTGCTTCAGTTGTATGTTGCAGTTTTAATTAACTCTATTTATTAATGTCTTAAGATTTTATTAGAGTAGTTTAGAATCGTTTCAATTAAGACATGTTCCATCGAATCTTAACAGCCGGGGCGGGGCGAAGCCCCTCTACTCCCAATGAACAGTTAAGATCTTACCAGATGTGTTCTCTCATATTAATCCACATAAAAAATAAAGAAACCGTGATTCACAAACGATGTTCAATTGCATAAAAATATTGACCGAGAAACGTTGTTTTTAGATTATTAAATTAATTAAAGATTTATAATGCATCTGGAGAAAAAGTTAACAATTTCGGTTGAGAAACTAGATTGCGACAATTTTAAATCATGGTGTGGTGTTATGAAGGTGTGTCACACCTAATTTACAATTGTCTATTGGATAAATAGTATTTTTTTGTTACCTCGTGCTTTGATGATAACAATTCTACATGAATTGATATGTAAGTGAATGTACTGCTGGATTTTGATCGTCGTAAGGTAAAAAAAAAATTGTAGTTCGATAACTGGTGTATGGCTTCAGACAATAGGTGGAGGTTTCCATTATTTGATCTGTGTGTAGAAAGGAGAGAATGTCTTACACTTTATGAATGTAGTTTGATAACTTTCTCATTACTTTTGTTTACAAAAAAAAAAAAAAACTAAAGAATTCGTCCGAACAAAAATATTTCTTTTCATAAAATTTACTCGAGAATGTAAAGAAAATAAATTGAAATAAGCAAACCTGGTGCATTTCCTTAAATTAACATTCCCATAGAATATTAAGAATCCCCATACCATAAAAAGTACATTTTTTTACTTTTCTTTCTTTAATTCTTAGAAGCATGTTGCCGATTTAAGATAATTTCTTATTTAATTTCTAATTTATTATGGTCTTAGATGGTCCATTAGGTATTATAAATAACAAATGTTGGATATGAAACTAAATTGCGGCAGTTTTAATATATGGTGTGGTGTGACAACGGCGTGTCACACAAAAATTACGAATTATCTATTGGATAATAATTGTTACTTTGGTAATATGTTGCAACTGTTAATTAACTTTATTATTCATGTATTAAGTATCTGCCTATTTTTTTTAAGAGTATTGTTTCAACTAGGACATGTTCCATCGATTTTGAACGGTCAGGGCGGGGCGAAGCCCCGCCACTCCTAATCAATAGTTACGATCTTATTAGGTGCATTCTTTCATGTAAATACAAAAAAAAAAAAAAAAAAAATTTTTTTTTGCAGGAAACTGTAGTTCAAAAATCATAATCAATTGTATAACAACATAGACTGAAATACACTGATTTAAGTGCGTTCTTTCATATAAATACAATGAAAAAATATTGCAGGAAACCATAATTCACAAAATATATTCAATTGTATAGCAAGATAGACTGAAATACATTGATTTTAGATTACTAAATTAATTAGAGATTTATAATGCATCTGGACAAAAAATTAACAATGTCGGATAAGAAACTAAGTTGCGGCAATTTTAAATTATGGTGTGATGTGTCGAAGGCGTGTTACACCAAACTAACAATTATCTACTGGATAGATAATAATCGTTACTTCAGTTGTATGTCGCAATTGTTGTTTGCTATTCATGTCTGAAGATATCCATCTATCTTTTTAATTTATTGGAGCAGGTCGCTTCGTTTCGGTTAAGACATGTTCCAACAGATCTGAATGGCCGGTACTATCTTACTAGGTGATTACTAGGTGATTTCTCTCATAATTGTAGACGGTAGATGACTAATATTAATACGAAGAACAAACAAAATACTAATTGTGATCAAATTTGATGGTTATATATTTCATTTTATCATATCTTAAAAGGATATCAAATAGAGGTTTCTGATTGAATTGCTTTCATTTTAATCAAAAATTGGGGCGGGGCGGAACCCCGCCACACTGTAACAGGAACAATCACCCTACCCGGCGCGTAGCACGGGTTGCCGACTAGTATTTTACTGAAAACACCTGTTTCTCAACTTCAGCTATCTGGCTTAGTCACATTTGCTCTTAATCATAAACTGAGTACTGTCGCGTCGTTTTTTGATTTTTTTGCTCTCGAAATGCTTGATAAAATGTCTCTAAGATGAATTCTGATAAGGTTTAGGCTGAAAACACTAGCCATTACATTCTTAATTTATTGAGTATGTTGGTTAAACATCCATGGTAACTCAAACATACTTGTTCTATATATATATATATATTGAACACTTGAAAACCGAAGTAGAGAGAAACTAATTTACTATATGCATATCTATACCAAATCTGCCCAAGAAGATGAGTATTTTGGTATTGAATAGGAGTTCTTGAATGAAGAAACTAGAACTAAATTGCGAAGTTGAGTGAATGGAAATTGAAAAAAGGCTTCCTTCCTTTGCCATCCACGGTGGAACCTTGTGAATATTCGCGGCAAGACAGTGCAACTGACTCTCTCATTGACTCAGGTCCGCAGAAGAAAACCCCTATGTTGGAGTCACCAGTTTGGTTTGGGAATTGAGAGAATATATCTGCAAAATAGCAAGCAATATGTTTGTGTCAGTAAATTTTCATAGTGGTAGAGTAATTGAATGCTTGCAAGTAAAATTGAAATAACAGTACCGTCGAAGTTGGGTCTTTCTCCATAACGGATTTCCTGGTTGTCAAGTATGTCTTTTGATTCCATGGCACCGAATTCGATATCTTCACATTTTGTCATGGCAACTGGTGGAAGATCTTTCTTTGGTGCTCTCCGATTCACTATGGCTGTAGCTAAGCCACCACAAATTATAGCAATAAGGAATGAGCAAATGAGAAGCACATCTGTAATCCAAGATGGATTCTTCTTGTCTGATCCTTTCATGTCGGATCGAATAAACGCGTGGTTTAGGAACACCAATGTTACAAGGAAAACGATGGATGAAAATCCTGCCAGTGCAGCAAATAATGGTAAGTTTTCGGATCCAGAGATTGTGTTATCGAAAGCCTTCCAATCAAAGTTCACTGTTTGCACTTTAGATTGCTCATTTAGTAATTCTCTCACTGTTTTGATTGGTCTGAGTTCCTGAGTAATAAAAATCTTCACTTCTAGACTTGTTCGGGCCAAGGGCTGGTTTAGAAGTATTTGTGAAACTGGGATTAACAGACTGATGTCTTCTGATTTCTTCATGGAACATATGAGTTGTATTCTTGTGGGAAGACTACTCTTTGTTTTGATTTCAGTAGATGCTAGTTCTTGCAATATGCTTAGAAGTGGAGTTATTCCGATACCTCCGGCGACCAGAAGTAGGCTTTCATATCTGCCACCAGAAATTGCCTCCAAGGTTAACAAATGAGGTACTATAACTAACACACTATCTTTCTGTACTAAATTGTTCTCGAGCTTGATAATTTGTTGTTACAAACTTCATTCTATCTTGTTACAAGTTGGTGACCTCAACCTCACAATGGTTCTTTTTGTAAGTTCGGCCATTGATTGACAGAGCTATAGAAATTCTAGCATGATGTTGTATTTTTATTTTGGGTTCACTGAGAAAGTAAGCATACCTTAGAAAATCGGTACAGACTGGCCCATAAGGGCCTTCAATATGAATAGGAAGACATTTTACTTGATAAGGATCAGATTCTAAAGCCGCAACCATTGTGTTATATAGTGAACTTGTCCACCATCCATCGCTTTTAACAATAACGGTAATTCTCTCATTATCTACACTTGAGCTGGAAGTTATACTAAAAGGATGCCACTGAAACTTTGAGATGCTAGGTACTTTTAGGTATATCGAACTTGTGGGATTGTACTTCAATCCTGCAAACATGGGTTTCAATGTTCATTTAAGTTTTACTAGTTCTGATAGATGAAAATGACTTCCATACTTACTTGGGTCTTTTGATAAACTAAGTTCTATAGCTTTGCAAGGGAGGATACGGGCTGCAACTACACCAGTTGACGGTCTTGATTGTATAATCCGTAGGAGCTTATCTAGGCCAAATAGGAGAACCCCGGAGAAAACCATGTAAAAGTGCCGATCTCCAGTATGAAACAAGAACAGTACTAGGAAGGCAGCATATAGATGGTGTGTGTAGTAGAAGATCTCAAACCATTTGCGTCTTATTTGAGGGAGTGATGTGATCCAGATGACTAATCCTATTACAAGGCCGAGCTCTCCTGCAAGGTACACCCGCCCTGTTTTTTGCCACTGCCAGATCTGTCACTCAAGAGTTACTTATTAGGAAAATGCCAAGTGTCTAAATGATTTTACTAGATATGAATAACTCAAACTGGAAAATGAAACTGTGTACCTCATCTTGAATTTGGTGCTTAACACCCCAAATGAAAAAGGTGCTTGCGCCATGCAATGTGGCGAACAGTATCATAGCAGTCCCAAGGCAGATGTGGTATCTAACTGACGCTTCAAATTGGATTCTGAATAACCGAAACAATGACATCCCTCTTAAAACAGGCAGAAGAAGAAGTGCTAGGCATACTTCTGCTAGCAAACCCAACCTGGTCCCTATCTTCATGAACTTAAATTGCCATCTGAAAAAGATGCCAAAATGGTATTGGTACTTGACCTTTAATCAGGATTTAAAGTAAATAAAATTAATTTGGATTACCCACATATTCAGTTCTAGTAGTTTTTTCGGCGTCATTTTCTTGAAATCCTTGGAGAGGCGGGCATACATGGTCCATAGAAGAAAGATGCTAAAGATCATTGCTGCTAGAAGCTCGTTGAGAGATACTACTCCAAGATGTCTAGAAACTATAAACGGATTGGAGAGTTTTGTGATCGACATTCTTTTCTGTCTGTCATCCAAATCCAATAGAAACAAATAGAATTCAGAACCCAATTCAACATGATGAGCTTAGGAAACAAAGTAGATAATTCTTACCTGCTTCTTCGTAATCCCCGTGGTTTTTTAGCATACAGATATAAGTATAAGTATCCAGTTATAGCCATGGAAATAAGGGGTAGTGAGTAAACAACAAAATTTAGACCTGCATGAAGTAGGATAATCAGGATCGTAAAAAAACTTAACTGAATAAGAGTCAAAAGTGAGAGACGAGATAGAAAAGCTACCATAGTATCCGAACACAGTTTCGCGGGCATTATCTTCAGCTTTGTGCCATGATTTTGTCCATAATTCAGTTGGTTTGAGAAGCCAAAGAGAAACCCAAACTGCTGATATTAGGATCAGCAACAGTTTGAGGACAATCTGAAGGTTAGTCCTAGACAACATTTTCAACTTTTCTTTGAGTTCAGAATGCTTTTCTTCTTTGCTGAATGAAAGAGTGTGGTTCTAAGTTAAACGCATCAATGATATTTAAAGCCTACTCTGGTGAGGTTTGGTGTCCTCCATTTCGTAACAGTCTATCCCCCCCCATCCATCAATGGCTGCTTTCTTTTGATTGTACGTATCCACTTCCAAGTTATCAGCCTCTTCTCTAAACTGTTTAAAAAGGTAGATTGGTTCTGTTAAAGATGTTAGTAATCTTGTTATTCTTCTTTTCGAATTTGTTTTCTGATGAATAGTGATGATATAATGACGATATAGATTTCAATTTATACATCATAGACTAGGTTCATTTATACAGTTGTTGAGAGAATTCTGCTCATTCTTTTTCTGTCAAAAGCTAGACGTAAACTTGGAAAGATTCTTCACTTTAGAGTGGTTGGTATTTAGAAGTCTGCTACTTTACCCCACCTTTTTGTTCACTTGTTCTTTGTTTTTCGTTCTGTTAGTAATGGTTATCATTCAAATAAATATTCCACTTTTGGTTTATCTTTACTAGCTAGTGTTTTGTGTTGCAGCTTTTCACTTTATACTTGACAAAGAATCAAGTATAGTGGCAACGGGAACTACAGCCATATGATGGCGATGGCGATTGCTCCATTACAGTGCCGACCTTGATACCACCAAGTTGACTCAATTTCTACCATGTTTTCTCCACCCAAGTATGATTGACTACTGAAAATGATCATGCACTTCAAACTCTTACCCCAGAGGGTGTGAAATCCATCATTAACAATTTCGGTTTTCTTCCTTTTTATTAGGTCCAGGGCACTACATAGTGTTGCTGTATGCTCGTCAATTTCGAGAGGGATCTATCTATCCAGACAGCCATCCTCATTCTATTTTCTTCTTTTCAAATCCTAAAAAGGTTTCTTTCTTTTAAATCACATTTATCTTAAGATAATCACTTGTTCAAATGGAATGTTGCAAAATTGACGCGCAACAAAAACAAGGCGGTACATGCTCGAAAATAGTGTTAGCATAATTTGTAGTGGAGTTAGTAGAGTAGATGATGATTATGAATAAGTTATGATATGAATTTAGACTGCATCTGTTTCCACACTTTGAGGACACTAATTAAGAATTTTTCCATTGGTAGAGAATAGTCAGCTTGCACCTTTGGCAAGATTTTCCTTAAAAGTTTTCTTCCCTGTTAGCATTAAACTTATTCTTAAGATATTTTAGTTTTAGTTTCAATAAGTGTCTTCTTTTATTATTCTCTTTTAATTGACTACTTTAGAAAAGATAAATGTTTATATTTCGTTGATTTGGATGATAAGAAATCTTCTCGGTGAACATCTAGATGCTATCTTCCGAGCTGTCTGTTTATGATGTAAGCCTAAATTAACAAACTGTTACTGGATGCTTATTATTCGGAGAAGCTCTAAGTGGGTTTACTGTTGCTATTTATGGGTATTGGAACGTTGATTTTACCACTCTACTAACAACATCTGCTCTTAGTGGTATTATTAAGATGACACAAAGTCCTACAAACTGAAGCTCACTAATTGCAAAATGTGGTCAGTAACCCAATATTTGATTTAGGGAGCAAAATTATTTCAGACAGGCGGAATGTGATACTCGTAACTATTGGGTTGAGATGTTAAACTAGCTCCGGGACTCGGCGACAGCGTGAGTCAGCTCACTGTTGGAATCAATAAAGTTTTCTTCAGATTCCTTCAATTTCTCCGGCTCCTTTCTTCTCTGAATCCTTCTACTGCTTCTTCTTCTTCCTATTCTCTCTTCTTTCTCATCTCCTTCTACTGTTCGTGGTTCAACTGTCTAAATCTGGTTATTACTGTGTTCTTTGACCCTCCTACACCATGCAATTTGATTTAGGTAGCATGTATTAGTTGTATTTGATGCTGGGTTCATCAGTTTTTTGCTAGTATTGCGTGCCTCCTTCATGATTTTGCAATTCCGGTCACTACTTAGACACAGTGTTGCTTCCCTGCATAACTCACTGAGTGGAATCGTTATATTATGAGTTATGTCGCCTGGAACTGTCAAGGTTCACGCACATCGGCTACAATTCACAAGCTTACTCAGTTTACTCGCAGATATAAACCTGAATTGTTGTTTCTTGCTGAAACTATAGCCATTGAACCTCATATTAAATACCTGAAGAATTGGTTGAACTATGATAACTACTTTCTAGTTCCATGTATTGGTCATAGTGGAGGACTATGCTTGTTTTGGAATAATCATTTGCAAGTAGACATACTCATATCCAATCAGAGTTTAATTCATTCAAGAATTGTGTCTGCAACATCACCTACACCATGGTTTTTCACTGGGATTTATGGGCCACCAAACCAAGCTTTAAGGTGGCATTTCTGGAAACAGTTTCACACTCTTGTGCCAACTCCAGAATTTCCTTGGTTGATCATGGGAGATTTTAATGAGATTGTGCTTCCACAAGAAAAGCAAGGTGGGCGACCCTTTGGATATGCACAAGCAACTCCTTTTTTGGACTTCATTGATTCATATGGATTGATTGATTTGGGGTTCAAAGGAATTCCTTTTACATGGAAAAATCAACAAGAAGGATTAGACCTCATTATGGAGAGACTTGACAGATGTTTGTGTAACCAGTTATGGCTTCTGCAAAACCTCATGTACTGGTTACGCATTTACCAAGAATAGCATCTGATCATGCACCATTATTACTTGAAGAAAAGGTTATACTCAAACCAAGAACTCGCAGATTCCAAATGGAGCACTTGTGGTTTCTTCATCCGAATATGAAGCAGACCCTGGCATTAACATCATCCTCAAATCAGAAACAACGACAACCGCACTCCAAAACTGGGATAAAGCTACCTTCAGACACATACCAACTCTCATACAGGGGGCTGAACAGGAAATAGCTAAAGCTCAGGCTCTGTGTGCAACAGTTTCTGGTGAAGAATTAAGGTTCTGACAGAGAGAGGAAGAATTCCGCAATTCACATAGCCTTCTCACAAATTGCTTGGCGACTTATTGGAGATCTCGGCCAAGAGTGCAGTGGCTTCAAGAAGGGGGCTTAAATACCACTTTCTTTCATACGAAAGCTACAATCCACCGTCAACATAATTATATCCGTATGCTACTCTCTGACACTGGTAGTCCTATTATGGATCCAGAGGAAATTGCTACTACTATTACGGATCACTTCCAACAACAGTACACTGCTCCCTCTGCAAATATCCAAAATTCTCTCTTTGATGCAGTTCAAGGTCGGATTAACACATCTCAGGCGAACTCTCTCCTTTGTCCTGTTACTGAGGATGAGATCAAACAAGCTAATTTTTCCATTGGTTCGGATAGGGCACCAGGTCCTGATGGGTTCTCTAGTAAGTTTTACAAATTCTTCTGGGATATTACTGGTGTTCATATTGTTGCTCTCGTCCAACATTTCTTTTCTCGTCCAACAGGGAGACCCCCTTTCTCCTTATATCTTTATTCTTTGTGCTGAAGTTCTCTCCTCTAATATGGATATTCTTCAAGATGCAAGCCATATTAAGGGGTTAAAGATCTCACGAAATTCATTTACAATACTTCATCTTATGTATGCAGATGATCTCCTCATCACTACGATGGCTGATGAAGTATCATGTTCAAAGTTGATTCAACTGCTTCGTGATTATTCCACTTCTGCAGGCCAACATATTAATCGCCAGAAATCTTTTCTGGTGCATCACCCCAAGTTAGATCCTGCAATTGCATCTTCTCTATCTCAATGGTTTGGTTGTCCAACAACACATCAACTACCTTTCTATTTAGGGGTTCAAATTCCACATGGTAGAATGAAAGCGGCTTCGTTCACTCAACTTATTAATAGATTTTAGCGGAAAACAGAGGGATGGATGTCTAAGTGTCTTAACCCTGCAGGTAGGTTGACTCTCATTAATACAGCACTTACCCCTACAGCTAATCATGTCATGCAGACATAATTGCTTCCAGATTCTGTGCATAAGAAGATAGACAAAATTACTCGTAATTTCTTCTGGGGCCATGATAAATCTCAGAGGAAACTGCACACACTGGGATGGACCTCTCTTACGCTGCCACATAAACAAGGTGGCCTTGGCATTAGGCGGAGCAAAGAGCATAATCAAGCTCTCCTCATGAAACGAGCTTGGCAATTACACCAACAACCAGAGTCATCTTGGTCTAAGCTTTGCCGTAGTAAGTACGTTCATTACTATCATCAACTCCCAGCTTTACCTCCACCGCCATCTAATGCCAGCCAGGGTTGGAGAGGAATTACAAAGGTGGCACCGTTTTTAAAATCTCATTCTTTTTCAATCATTGGTAATGGTGCTAATACCAGCCTTAGAGATAACTAGATTCCAGACCAACCCATCACTGAGGCTTCTTCCAACTCAATTAGTCCTGCCAACAATGTGGCTTCTCTACTTCAACCAGTTACAAATAACTGGAATACTGAGTTAGTGCAACAGTTGTTTCCTCCTGGTTTTTCAAGTCAAGTACTTGCACTCCATCTTCCGCAGCAACCGAGAGATGATACATTTATATGGCCATACACCAACTCTGGGATCTACTCGGTTAGAACTGGTTACTTAAAATTGATGGAGCAACTTATCTCTTCTACTGCAATTCCTTCACCAACACTGAAAAAGGAGGGGTACCGAAATACTACCAACTTTTTGTTTTGGCTCGTGAGTCTTATGGTTAAAGTCTGGACGATCTCAAAAATCAATATCTAAACCTCTAACTGGAGTTGTTAAGACCTCGACAAAGAATACTTTGGAGTCAACTCGACAGTTAGGCAATAACGTACTACTTGGTGCTTTAATTATAAATCAGAGTTATAATGCGGAAGGTAAAAGCACACAAGACACCAAACGTTTTTTTAACGAGGAAACTGCCTTGCAGAAAAACCTCGGGACCTCGTCCAGTTTGAACATCGCTCAGTACAAACTGACTACAAACACTAGCCTACTATAAGACTTCGGTCTGGGATGTAGCAAAGACCAACTCAAGCCCTCCAAGCGAATTGGCTATTGTCGCCTTCCTTACGTCTCTGGATCCCCACTGATCGTCACGCACTTGATTCCCCTAGCTGACGTCCGTTACAGGCCTAGGAGTTGCTTTGACCGATGTCAAAGGCTTGTGTCAGCAATACTGGCGTTTAAACCAAACTGTTGACGTATGGTGTAACTGTCCTCTTCAGTTTACCATACACAAGATGACTTCCTTCGGATTGTTAAATCCAGGTCATACGGAAATCTACTTCTTGAATCGAGGCTGACAAGCAAACCAAGTAAGCAATGCCCAATCCGAATCTACCTCAGTTATACACGAAGAACCACTTAAGGAACTTGTATAACCGGAGCTAACTAGGTCTTACAACACCGAGTGCAGCCGTGCGTTGCTACCTTTCCAACCTTGTTGAGTAACGTATCAGTTCTTGAATAGCCGTATATCAGAAGAGACGGACTTTAGAATAGACAAGAACGTGATCAGGTTACCAAGGTTACAGGTTAATTCGATTTCAACCAAAGATGGTTTCAATCTCCTACCTGTGCTTCCCAACTCTCTAAGGAAGTCTTTATAGTCGTAGGGAGTTCCCGAAGGAGCTGCAACCTATAGAGGATGACTATACCACAACAAGCATTCACCGAAGTGAAAAGAGTTTACGTTATGTTCCCTAAGGACCTTCACGTATGCTTGATGCTTGCGGTATCTGTCCGTAGACACCTCTATTTATAGTACTCAATAAGATAGGTTGCTTAGGAATAAAGCAATCAATTACTTGTCCCACAAGTTAGGGAAACCCTAAACTTGATAACCAAGTAATAAGAGATTAATCTCAATTGGAATTCTTTTTAGAATTATCTGCCAAGTGTTTTGTTAGCTCTAAAACACTTCAAGATAGAATCCAACAGACCAGAGATAATCTTATCTTATTGACTCATTGAGGATCGTTAGGTTGAACACAAAAGGTCTTTATGTTTTACACAAGTCCATCTAAGAGATAAAGGAGTTTTGGAATTTGACTCAGGGTGAAATTCTAGGAGAATATTCACTAAATCCGACACCAGTAAGACAGCTACCGTCAGGTTCACGTACTGGTACGTGAACAAAATAGCTATCTCGAACTCAGGGAATTTCCGAGTGTCTGGTACGCAAACCGGTTCGTGAACCGTGCGCCTGTCAGATTTCGTCAAATCTGGATTCCGCTGGAAGTACTGGGCTGAGCCAGAACTTAGACGTGAGAACGTCCTCAGCTGTGATCCATGGACTCTTTGCTCAAGGGCACTCCTTTAGATTCATCCATATCCAATTAACAATTTGCAAGCAAACCATTGTAA
>JAJJMA010224227.1:0-14788 GCA_023529015.1 Papaver nudicaule
AAAAAAAAAAAAAAAAAAAAAAAAAAAAAAAAAAAAAAAAAAAAAATCCATGATAGCCAGCCTAGCAGAGTAGGCAACTGCACGCCTGCCCCTGCCATGGGCTGGCTTCGCCCTAAATTTAATATGTACTGACCTCAACGATCACGCCATGCAACGGCAGCGACGGAATTAGAGGGGGATTAGGGTATGCTGAAGCCCCCCCTAAATTCCACTAAATTTATTTCAGACCCTTGGAAGTTTAAAAAATTAAATGTCCAGCCACCCATGGGTAGATAAAATATAACTCTTTTAGTCCATAGTTTTATTTTTTTTCTCACTTTTATGCCTGTTCTTTTAGTCTTGATTCTTCTGGTATACCATAAAATTATGTATTGGAGCTATTGATTCGATTAATATCTACCCATTGTGTCGAATCTATATGTCTAAAATTTTCGGGCGGTCTACGGCCGCCTTATTTTTTATATTAATGACCACTTAGTAAAAATAAAAAATATAGTCCCCCTAAAGATAAAATCCTGGTTCCGTCGCTGTGCAACGGTGATGACGATAGTGGTCAAAATTTCTCCATGGTTATTTTGACGTTATCTTACACTTCGACAATAGTTTTTCTATATAGACGACCGTAATCGTTAGTTTTTCAATCTTACAATTTGAAAACGAATAATCTTTCGAGTTTTAGCAATGCTATTGAAAATTACCAGTTTGTTTGGGGGTGTACCGAGTCATAGGTAAAACTGTTTTGTAATTTTCGTACACTGCCCGACTCTCAAATAAATTGGTAACCCTGTTAATTAGCCATTAAACAATTTTATTCTATCCATACCTGATTGGATAAAAGTTTTCAAACGGAACTCCATTATCCATTCTGACCAGAGCAATGCTACGTTAACACCCTAAAATCCCACATTTTATCCCGTGGGAAGATCTCACGGTTGAGATGTGAGCATAGGAGATGGTGTGTGGGCCCCACCAATTGAGATTTGCAGGGGCCCACTGTTATTTGTGTCACTCGGTAGAAAGTGGGAGATTTCTCCCACGGTATGTACAGTAAAACCTCTATATAAGAATACTCTATAAAGGAATAAACTCTATATAAGAATAAGAAATTCCGGTCCCGAATTGGTTTAATCTTTGTAAAAATTACCTCTATATAAGAATAACCTCTCTATAAGAATATTTTCTAACGGTCCCAAGGATATTCTTAGATAGAGGTTTTACTGTATAGAATTGGGGTTCTGACCAAACAATTAATAAATTTTGTAGTTCAAACCTTAAATCCCAAGTGTTGATTAGGTTTGTGAGTCAGATGACTAGATGTCAAGATCTCATATTTCATGGTTTTTAAGTCAAAGTTGAAGTCAAAAGAATGAATTGACCAATTAATTCCCGGTTAAATTCATTAGGCAAGTAGTCGCCAATGATTATTGGCTTTAGTAAGAGCAAGCACTATGGTGCCACAAGCCATCCCTATTGAATAGAGAAAGGGGATGGCAGAAATGTCGTAAAAATGGCAACCACAGTGGTCTTAGCTATTTCGAGACGGAAATCGAATTTCCGCAGCTTTTCTGTGCGGAAATCCGATTTTCGTAAAAAAAAATCGGCAGAAATCGAATTCCCGCACAGTCAAAGCTTGACTTTTGACCGGCGGAAATCCGATTTCCGTAAAGAATAGGTTTCTATACAGGAGAATTTGATCTGCAATGGTTTTGAGTGAACAAGTTTTACCCCCTTTTGATTTTCAAGGCGAATTTTGTTTGATTTTGTTCAATCTATTAAAAGAGTATGTTCTCAACATATATATATGCTTTGTTTGTATCTTTCAATTTGAATTTTCATAATAAAACGACTCTAAATTGTTTAAATAACTCAACATAATTTTCATTGATTTAGGAAAACAACTACAATACAATTCAAAGTCCTAAAAACGAAACAAACTACATTACAAATTCATTGGTTAAGGACTAATTATCTTGAGATTAAACACAATCTACTAATTATCTTGAGATTCATTATCTTGAGATCCATTATCTTGAGATTGAGATTCATTCAAATTCGTATTTGCCAAAGTCCTTCTCATAATTTCCTGACGTCTGAGACGATACCACGTTTGAGTTGTTGGCGAACAATTACGTACATCCTTATCAATGATTGCCCTATCTTCCGCCTCTTGTTTTGACGTGCCAATTCTCTTTGCGTTTCCAAATATCTTTCAAATAGTGTTGCTTGTCGTTCATCACTCTCCTTCTTAAGCAAGACTTTTTGCTCCATCATTTCAATTAGCTTAGAACTCGCATCACTCATTGTTGAATCTTGAGATCTTGGTGTCTCCGGTGTTGTTGGAGTCTTGCATCTAGTTGAGCGACGTCTTTTGGTATCTCCATCTCGACGCTTGCGTTTTTCGGTTGAAGTTGTTGCTATTGTAACTTCATTATCTTGGTACAAAAAATGATGGTCGAAATTGGGTTCTTCTCCTATTGAAATTCCCGTAGGAATATGAGTAGGGGTGGAAGTTTGAGGAACATAAGGAAATTGGGAGGAAGGAGATTCAAAGTTAGCTTGAGGTATATAGGGAGATTGGGAGGAAGTCATAGGAGGTGGAGTAGAATATAAATGAGTGTTGAAAGGAGGGTTGGGAGGAGGGGTGGAGTATTGAGTATGGGATGAAGTGTGGGGATGAGGGGTGGCTTGTTGAGTATGGGATGAAGTGTGGGGATGAGGGGTGGCTTGTTGAGTATGGGATGAAGTGTGGTGATGAGGGGTGGCTTGTTGAAAGTTGTTTGGGTTAGGATTACGGTTGAAAGGAGACCGAGCGTTAGAAGGAGTGGAGATTGGAGAGCTATTACCATCATCCAAGTCGAAATTATCACCTCGATGACGAAATTCACTCAATTGAGAGCGTAGAAGTTTGTACTCATCCCCAAATGTAAAGATCCTCTTTTCACGAATATAAAACCTTTCTCTTGCAAGCCGACACTACAAAAATCAAATTTGAAGTTAGTATAAAGCAATTTCAAATGATTTAGAAATTTGTCGAGCAAACAACTTACTAAGTTCTTGTAATCCATATCCGGATTTTGTGTATGAACCTCCTCTAAATAATTTAGAAATCTTTCGACATCGCACTTAATGGTACTAAATCTACCTGCAACGCATTTTCGCTTGTGAGGATTTCCTTGCATCAATCTAACAAATTCATCAAGAACAAGTGGCCAAAACCTTTCTTTTCTACCCCCTTTCCAATTTCCACCCTTCTCATACTTAATGTATGCATTCACAATAGCTAAATCTTCGGTTTTGTTATAATGTTTGGCCATTTTGAAGAAGATTTGAAGAAGAAAATGATGAATTGAAGAAGAAGAAGAAAATCAATATGATGATGATTTGAAGTAGGTTTGAGAAGAAGTAAATCAATATGATGCTTTTAGGTGATTTGAGAAAAAGAAAACCAAGTTTGCTTATATAGGAGTAGCCAAAACACAACAAAACAAAAAAAATAGCCGTTACATGTTTGAATTCCTTAATCCAAAGGCTGTAATCGACTATCCGTTGGCAGATCGTGAGATCTAGCCATTGATTTTCTCGGCGGGAATTGGATTTCCGTCTCTGGCGGAAATCCGATTTCCGTAAAGAATTGGTTTCTTCACAGGAGTTTATTCCTTTGCTCAAACACAATGGTTCCTTGCTCAAATATTTCATTATTCAAACACAATGGTATCTAAGTTACAATGGTCTTGAAGTATCATATTTTAAATATGTATATCTAGGTCTTGAAGTATAGAATAACAATTAAGATATTTTTTCCCAAATCATATTTTCATTAAAATTCAAACATAAACATACTAATTGAAACTAACACTAATAAAACTTCGAACATAATCATTGAAAGCACTTAAAATTCTACATGAGAATTTGAAGCTAGTTCGTCTAATCAAGGTTGATTACTTCATCATTGTCCGAATCATAAATGGTTTGGACTCCAACTCTTTTTCCCCTTTTCTTCAAAATTCTTCTTTTTCGTTCTTGATAATAATCTTGTTTAGTCGGATCCATGTTAGCAACATCCATATCTATTATAATTGTCTCTTCTTCCTCTTCGGATTGGTACAAATCCATTGGGTTGCTTTCTTCAAGATTCACAAATGCGGTTTGTTGAAAGTTGTTTTTCTTCTCTTCTTTTCTTGCTAGCATCTTCATGTAATACCCAAGTATTGATTTTTGTTCTTCGTCAATTTCAATACTCTCTTCTTCTTCTTCTTCTTCTTCTACCTTTATAGGTCTTGAAGAACTTGCTCCCCTTGAAAAACTTGATCCATTCCTAACGATTCCCGCTTCCCGATCTTTTCTTGCATTTTATTCTTGTTTAGCCCTTTTCATTCCAATTGGTCTTGCCATCCCCTTGTATTTCCAATAACGTTGTCCATTAGGTAGAATTTCGACACCATCAACTAATTCACCGGGAACATGACCGTTTTGGCTAGGATCACCAAGATTTTGCTCATTAGTTAATTCATAATCATATCCGGGGAGAGTTTTTCTTAAAACTTCGTAGCACGCATCAAACTTGAATGGAGCTTTGTTGGCATACATATATTGATCTCGACCTTCTCGGACCTAAACAAGAAGAGTAGTAGTAAAAACGTTAGTATGCTTTCTAATTAAAAACTATTACGACTAACATTATGGGAAATATTTAATAGCTTACCAAGTCTTCATGTGATGTGCCACTTCTATTTTGTCGGTGAATACAACAAAGAATTCCAACATACTCCACAACTTCTTTTCGAATGTGGTTTTACCATCGATTTTGAATCGAACATTCATCTCTTTCATTAGGATTTCCTGTACATCTCTTAAAAAATGCAAAAAAAATTCCCCAAAATTGAGATCCATTTTGTACGGCACCAATGGTTCCATCGCATGATACAAAAATAAAACAATTGGTAATGGCAAGGTCTTCCTCAGGAGTGAATTTCTTAGCCACCATTTTGATTTTGTGATGAAAAAAATTTGAAAATTTGAAGGGAGAAAGAAAGAATCAATAGAAACAAGATTGATTGGGGTGGATTTGTCAAAGAGGATGAATTTTCTTATATAGAAGAGATCCCAACGGATAGTTTTTTTGAATTTTGAAAAAAGAGTCGTTGGGGATCTGACGGTCATGAAAAAATAGAAAGATGGATGGTTAGATATTTAGGTGTAGAGGGGGTGTAAGGAAAAAAAGGTCAAACGGTATTATTTATGGGACTGAAATCCAATTCCCGCAGGACTTTTGGGCGGGAATTGGATTTCCGTAAAAAGTTTTCTGTGGGAATTGGATTTCCGCCCTGCGGGAATTGGATTTCCGCCTCGCATCTCTATTGCTATTGCCTGCTACGGATTGGTAGCAGGCAATAGAGAATTCCATCTCTATGTCTATTCAATAGAGAAATTTTGCACCATAGTAGTTGCATATCTCTATTCAATAGAGAATTCTCTATTAAAAGGGAACCATAGTGCTTGCTCTAAGTTGTTAGTCCCTTCCTATGCACTAGGGGGGAAAACGAATTTACCTGGCAAATAGTTAGCGCCATTGTGGTACTGATCCAGATAGAATCTGTATCCAACGGAAGAAAGACTAATAGAATCTATATCGAAAGAGAGACCTGCGCCAGCGATGGAAGCTCTATATCTGGCAATATAGATTGTAGATCAGTAACAGCTATATTTTCGCACAATAAAACTCAAATCCATTTATGCACAAAATTTCGGACGATCGACCTACTCAATTTGAAACAAGTTCTCGAATTTCATACTAAAATTTTATTTGCACAATGGATTCGTTTGATGAAGATGTACACATTCAAATGGACCGTAATGCACATCACTAAAGGTGATACATGCAGGGTAGATACCTAGAGTTCTAGAGCCAAGAGAAGTATGCATAAGAAGATATATGTATCGAGGGCGGGAATTCTGTCACCAGAAGCTTGCATGTACTCCGATGAAAGTTTTCAAGGTTGATTCCGCATTGCCCCAACACTTGGTAAAAAGGATTATTGAACAACTTTGTTAAATAGAACCTCAATTTGATGCACTTAATATTATAGGTCATAGCCCTGAACAAAAGGTTATGGCGTGCAGCCCTAAGAAATCTTGGTTATGGGATGTCGGCGGATCCCACCGATAAATACATTTGTATGGGCAAAACAACTGTGTAAAAATAACTTTCACTGTTTTGCAAAGTAATCATTTCTTAAGAATGTTTTTACGAAACCAGTCGATGAAGATGCAAGAGAAATATTAAAGCCCATAGCCCTTGCAATTAGAAAAGAAAAGTGATATAGAGGCTTCAAGAAAATTAAAGCGCCTCAATCCGAGTCTTCACATAACAATTTGGCAAGCCCCCTATGTAAAAAAAAATCATAATGGCAAATTTTCCCATCTTTAATTAATGTTCAATTAGTGTTAAACAAAATTAATTAAGTTAACTAAATTCTGATAATTAAATTAGTGATTTACTTACGCGAACTAAATCCACAAACAAAAGGTTTGACAAAACTTATTGACAAAACTTCCTAACCATTAAATTTTATACTGATGATTTGAGACACAATGTAGTACTAGTACACGTTTGGTGTAGTCTCCAAATAAAATTTCTGAACCAATTAGTCAAGCGTGAAGATGGAAAAGATAATTTTAATGGAAAAGTTTCAGTTTAAATGCGATAAAAAAATTGAATTAAAATGTGAATGCGATTAATGTATATCATAATCATGATTTGCTTGATATACGTATGTTGCAATGTTGTTTTGATGAATTATGGATGATTATGGCTAAGTAACCATATGCCAAGTCTAAAATTCTGAATTCATATTTTTATCAATGGTTTCGAAGAGCAAGATTGGATAACAACAAATTCAGATTTAAGCTTGTATCTTTTGAGATCATCGGATTTGAAATTGATTTAGATTTAGATTTATTTGATCAACAAATTTAGTTTTATAATTGAAAACTTGAAAACAAATCGAAGCTCTACTCTACCCCATTAGAAGCTGTGAAATTTAGAATGATGATCAACGTGATGTGATTTTACATTTTAGTTACACGTTTCTTATACAGTTGGTCAAACTTAGCTAGATCATCTGGTCGAAACGTAACAATTTTAATTTAGGGCCAACGTTTATTGTTTTCAAGCATTATAAAACAGTAATGAATTAGGGAAGAGGGAGGAGAGATATAGGAGAAGATAATGGAGATTCAATTTCAGTTTATATTCCTTAACTTTGTTCACAGCAAAACACGGATTAAAAATAAATCATGTGACACGTCATCAAATATGTAAAACGTCGGATATTAAGATGCCTACGGTTAATAATTTTTGTCAAAACCTTTTGTTCCTCGATCCGGACAGTTACTTAAGACATGATTTTGTAAAACTTAGGATTATTTTTTAGAAATTGAGAGAGGGAGGGAAGAAGAAGAAGAAGAAGAAGAGGGAGAGAGAAAATTTTTTTGTAAAAAGCCAACTTGAATCAAGTCCCGAAATGGAGGTAGGAGAATCGTCTTCTCATTCACCAACTAGGATTCGAAAAACCATTGAAGGAGATTAAGGTTTGTTCAAATTCTTTAATGATAAAGAGTTTATAAGCACAAATGAGGGCTTTCTTCACAATCTGGAGCTCAATCATGAAGATTACGAAGACCAGGACCTCCAAAATGAACAATCAACTCTAGAAAACACTCACGTATGCCTCTATTTGTGCTCAAATCCTAAAAATCACGTAAAAATGTGATTTTTGTGAGTCCTAGAAGAGATATACGGCTTGGAGCATAACAAATCATCAGTCGTAACCCATATTTACAGCTGGATGTTCTTCACATCTGAGCCGTAAGTTTCTTAATTTGGGGATTTTTGAGTCGTACAACAAGTTACGGCTCATCTCGAAAAAAAATTTAAAGCGGTAACCGTGCATGGGAATATTAGATGCTATAAAATGTTCATACTTACGTCTAGTGGGTAGTTACTTACGGATCATAAATTTGCGAGTTTTTTTTCTATGAGAGATTTGTTACGTTTGAATTATTGTCGACTACATGGTCGTAAGTTGAGTTACGGGCTCTTTTGGGTCCACCTCCCTCCAGACGTAACCTCTCCTATCTACCAGAATTTTTTTGTGAGAGTACCTACGTCTGAAAGACTCTTGTTACATCTTACCATACTTGGTGTTTTGGGGATTTTTTTTTTTTTGAAATTCATTAGGTACGGCTCCTTATAGAAGTATCGACATGGGTCGTAACCAAACTTACGGCTTTATCATTTAGCCGTAACTTTATATACGGCTTTATCTCTATTTTTTTTATGGTTGTAAGTCATCAATAATCACATGTTTGACACCTTGATGTTGTTTTTTATTTTTGTAGATTGTGTCAATAGTTGTTCAAATGGATGATCAACCACCAGCTAATAATGTGGTTTTTGATACTACCGATCACTACCAACCATTTGTTCAAACCATCGTGGGTTTCCACTATTATATATATGCGTGTATAAAAAAATTCAAATGTCTTGTTCTTTTATTTGTTTATTGGGTCTAATGTAAACATGGTTGGAAAAGGACGAAGCCGTCGATTGGGCTATTGCACATGTTAAAGAGAAAATGTGCTTGCTAGTCAAAGGAAGTTGTGTGACGTATAACCGTTTTCAAATGGTGTGCAAGTGTAGTGGTGAGTTTAAGAGTCACTTGAAAAAAGATATCGTGCCAAAGCCCAAGACAAAAAGAAAGTGTAATAGTTTCACAAAGAAGACGAATTGCCCCTTCAAACTCCAATTTTTTCAAGACAAGCGTAGTGTGTTTTGGTTTTGAAGACGGTCATAAGCGGTTGCCATAACCACGATCCACCGGAGAGTTTTCTAAGACATGATTCCACCGCAAAGTTAAATCCCGGGGTATTAGTGTTAGTGGATGGGACGTACTCGAGAAATATAGCTCCTCGTCAAATTCTTAGCAACATAAAGCATCTAAACCATGAGAACGTATCTTTTTTTAGAGACATTTACAACGCGCAAGCTAAAATTAAGAAGTACAAGAGTGATGGTAGGGATGAGATGCAACAAGTAGCATTCATGGGTCAAGTGGAGAATTATACTTTGTATGTCGAGACGGAAAAAGATAACAAAGTCACAAATATGTTGATGGCGCATCCGGAATTCATTAAATTGGCACGATGCAATCACCAAATTTTAATGTTGGATTATACATACAAGGCGAACAAGTATAATCTACCTCTCTTGAACTTTGTTGGCCAAACATCTAAAAAGTCTCCTTTTAGCATCGGCTTTTGTTATTTTAAGACAAGAAATAGAAAAGCTCGACTTGGGCATTGCAACAATTGAGTTTAATATACGATGAAGATCGTACTCCTAAAATGATTATTACCGACAAAGAGCAAGCCTTGATGAATGCAATCAGAACGTTTTTTCCGAAGTCTCTCAATCTTCTTTGCACTTTTCACATATGGAATAGTATACAAGTAAAGTGCAAGGCTCTCATCCAACCAATAATGAAAGAAGATATTAAAATCAAGAAACTACCGCAAGAAAAACAAAAGGAATATATGGCTAAGTTGAAAAAAGCTTGACGAGTGCAATAAAGATGAATGGGCAAAATTCTCGGGGGAGTGGGATAAGTTGGTTTGGGCACTCACGATCAAAGAGTATGAAGAGAAAGAAAATGAGATGTTGGCCTATTGGTGCAGTATCCCCGAAGTTAGAAATTATTTGAAAGAGGAATGGTTTGATGATCACAAGGCATCAATTTGCATTTGCGTTCACCAACCAACACAAACACTATAACAACCAAGCAACATGTTCGGTAGAGTCGTCTCACAGCCGGTTGAAGAAGAATCTTTATAATGGCGATGGTGAATCTGTTAAAGTCTTCATTGCCATGCACAAATACTTCAATAGTGATCTAGATATGATAAGGGAGCATTTGAAAAAAGTCGAATGAAGAAGTACACCAAATACCTTAACGATCAAATGCTAGACGGAATCACCCACAATGTGTCGCATTGTCCAATCGAGCAAATTATGAAGGAAGTTGAGAAATATAGACTTGGTGAATACAAAGAAGAGTGTTGTTTCCCCAACATGTCGCCATAGAATAGCGACTTACAAAGACAGGGTAATCCCACTTAGCGAGATCGATCCATTTTTGAGGAAACTTTCATTCAACGAACAATTCATGGAGGACGATTTTGTGGCAGATTTTTCCGACACATATGAATATGAAGCAATCTCTGAAATTTTCTCAATGATGAACGCACGGTAAAGGCAATCTTGGTTTCACATGTTACACCAATGGGCTTATGCCCATACTATATGCGATATTTTTGAACTGGATAGAAAGAAAGGGAAGGGTAGGCCTAACACCAAATTGACAAGGTTCCAAGGTCGGCAATATGCAAGAGACAAAAGAGAGGAGTCAAATAAAAGAGACCCTTCGGGTATTGATTTGTTGAATGAAGACTACTGTCGGGATACCGAGAGTTATGAGTTGAAGGAGGCGGATGAGTTGGAGGAGGTGGAGGGGTTGGAGGAGTTGAAGGAGTTGGAAAAGGTGGTGGGGTTGGAGAACATGGAGGTGATCCTTCGGTATTCATGAACAAGAAACGTAGTCATACTCAAATGGAAACCGGCTCAACAAGTCGTACACCAAATGTCAAAGGCAAAGGCAAAAAGATTCCAACACAAGATAGTGTGGTTGCTAGTTGCCAAGTCGACATCAAAGGCAAGGGTAAAGCAATTCCCTCCAAGAAAAGTGTGCCAATCAAAGTTGGAAGAAGCAAAACACCTCGGTTGTGATTGTTGAAGAGCAAGACAAGAGAATTAGGCATGGGAAGGAGGTATGTCACAAACTAGTTAGACGCATGAGAACCCCTTTAGATCAACAAGGTAAGATTTTCCGCCCTTTCCACATGATTTATGATGAATGGAAGCAATATCTCCCCTACGAAATTCATGATTTCATACTATCAATGGAAGATGTAGAAGGTGACGGGAATTGTCGTTTTCATGTTGCATCGGAACAACTAGTGGATTGATGGAATCAACATGACCCATCCCTTGTATGTTAGAACTACATTGTTAGACCAATTAAAGAAATATCCATCTTGTTACAAGCCTATGTTGCCGGGTTTGGAGTCTCAAGATGTGGAATATATTAATCTACAAGCGTGTTTGCAAAGGGGCGTTAATAACACAAGTAGAGTGCACGTGCATTGCATGTCGGCAAACGTTACTTTTGTCACTTACTTTTCATTCAAAGAACTATAACATTGCAAAAAAAAAATTAAAAAAATCATAACTCATCGGTAAAACAAACATTTTCGTTTTTCATTCAAAAGTTAATCAATTAGCAGTACTATCACATAAGTTAAGACATCTAAATAAATACATTTATTGTAGTCGATTAAGCGACTCCCCGTACGGCATAGTTGAACCCAATCACGCAGCTGATGAGTGACAGCCAGCATGAAACTTCTTCTTTGGTAAAATCCTGGGCCCTTAGCGTCTGGACGAACATCCAAAGAACCCATTTCTTGCTAAGATTTCAGTCCATTAACCCTACAACAAACGTACAAATCCAAAAATCCATACACAGCAAATAACCAAATCCCAAACATACAAATTTGAAACTCTTTAGAGCAACTGCAATGTTGGTGCCAAAACACCAAATCAGGTATAGCCCATCGGTAGTCATTGCCGCACCATCCCATCAAACCCATAATTTAGAGTTTTTCGCACCAAATATGGCGCAGCAGATGGGTTTGGTGTGGAGATGGTGGGATGTGATTTTAATTCACGTTACTGGTCAAACGTGATCATAAACAACGTTGAAGGGTTAACGTGAAACCAATTGGCGTGGAAACTAAAAACAAAGTTTAACGTGATTATAAACAACGTATTTTACTAACCATTTTCAGTCACGCAAATAAAAATCACGTTTACAAAACTAAACGTGAATAAAAAGCACATACTAATTTGCTCTAAAGAAGAATTTTAGAGTTTGGTGGGATGGCTGCAGATTTTCGCACCAAATCCCATCTCAAAACCCATATATGGCGTTTGCTGGTTTGGTGAATGGCACTATGATTGTTGTTGCTCTTACACACTAATTAACCTTACAGCAGAAATACATTCCAAAATCTAGATATATATTAATGATTCATCATTCGAAAAAAATGTTTAAAGATAACGTCAAATGAAACTGACATAGAAATTTATTCAAAGCTAACATAAAATGAAAACTGAAACCGAAAGGTATCCATGTCTATCAACTATTCACTTTCTGAATAATCCCTTTCCGAACTGTTTCAGCAAGCATTTGATTAACTGTCCATCATTAAACTGGATCTCTCTTCGGGTAATAAACTATACCCCAATGTTGAATTTCTGCACAGTCCTAGTTTTCTTGCAGAAAGTCCTAGTTTTTGTTAAAATTTCTAGATTGTCCTAGTCCTGTTATGTGAAATGACTTGCACTATAAAGGCAGTTCAGTGATAAGGTTTTTGTTGCAAAAGACCATTTAAGTTAACATTTTGATCTACAAATATATAGAAAACAGACCCGCGTGCAGCCATCAAATAAATTGCAAATTAAGTTTACACACACTTTCTCGATGCATTCGGCTAGAAAGTGTTGCTATGTTCCATCCGTAAGTCACACTGTCAAACAAAAATTTCAAATTGCAAATTACTCATTTCATTCCATAAATGATATTAACTGTTACATACATGTATTACCCATTATTCTTTACCACCATTACAACTGACTTACACCAAATCACCATTACTACCGTGAAGTTTCACAAAAAACTTCCTACATAGCCTATAATGAGCTTCATATTTGAAATTATTTTTCTTCCATCGACGCCATTCCGCTAGAGCGCTCTTCACAATGACTTCATCGGTTTCACCCTGAAAACGGCGACAACGGTTAGTAAATGCAACTAGTTTCATGAATTCACTGATACGTTTTTGAATTTTCCACCATCGTTTCTACAACACCCATGTTTTACGCGTCATGGGGTTGTGGTTTCAGTCCAGAAGTCGGCGGTAATGTCACTCCAGGTTTTCGGAGGCAGATTGCACACAAGATTTCCTTTGAAAGCCCGAAATTGTTCCTCCGTCGGATAGTAAATGATATAGCTTTGGCAATGACATAAATGTTCTCCCAACATAAACTTAGAACCAGCAACAGTTTGGTGAGTCATTTTCAGGTTACTAAAGTGGGACAAGAAGAACTAGAGCTTATAAGAGGCTTTGGTTGTACTTGGAAGAGTTGGTTTTGTATGTAATGTTAATTCTAATGTGAATGGTTAGATATTTATTGGGAAACAAGTTTCAAAGGCTTTACACTTTTTTTTTAAAAATTGAGGCTTTCAACAACTCTTTTTCCTTATTTTAATACCCAAAAAAAAAAAAGGGTTTTACAACATACTTGTGGCTGAAACCGAGGGTCAGTTTTCGGCTGAAAGGTTACAACTTTAGTTTGTTGCAAAGCTTAAGTCGTAACCTTTTTTCGATTTAAGCAGTAAGTTGACTTACGGCTCCAATATGCTATTTTAGAAAATGAATCAAACAACAACAAGCTACCAAAAATTGACATAATTCAATTTTAAACATAGTTCAAAAAAAAAAAAAAAAAAAAGTAATTAAACATCCATAGTTAAACATCACTTTGTCTTAAACCAAACGAAAACTCATAATCTTAAACCAACTCAAAGTACATAACACAAATAGTTCATTGATTGGAACTTTGACCCCTTTCCTCTGGTGTAAGAACATGCCCAGATCCATGGGGTATACTAGTGATCATTATACCAGTTGTAGTCCTCCGTACTGTCCCTGATTTAGTCATCCTGGGTCCGCCATTCCTCCTGTTGTAGCGTGCGACATTAACACAAATAGTACAATAACAAAGAGCATCATCGTCTATCTCACCAACTATTTGGTGGTGCAAAGTGATTGTCATCCCTGGAAAAACAAGTTCAGGTACAAAAACAATAGGTTCCTCATTAGTGGGTGTTGTTTCCTCGTCTGATGATATCTCTATCACCTCAGTTAGCTGGGAAGGTTGATGATTTTCTTGTCTAACAACAGGTGCTACAATTTCAACACTTGGTTCATCGGGCCTGTTGCAAAAAAACCAACGGAAGCATCCAAATTTGTTCAATTTGTATATTTCAGTGCAAGTTACAGCTGCAAAGTAACACCCAATAACAACCGTAACTAAACCTATGTCTTAATTATATGGACTTACGGCTCGTATGTTTGCGACACAATATAACTTGAAAAAATTACAAGTTACGGCTGAAAAACCTTGTGGCCGTAACTTAACTAATATTTTTGGCTGCTAAAGCTACTGACGTAGGTTGGGATTATGGCTGGACACGATGAGTTTCAGGTAGCCGTAACTAACACTAACTCGAGCTTTCTGATTTGTTTCACTGAATCTAAACTAAATAAAGCACGAACAACTAAATTAAAAGGTGGATTTCAATTGTTACCTTTCGATCTCCATTGCTCCATCATTCTTAGCTGAATCCATTGCTTGAAATTTCACAACTAAATTAGAAGTGGGCAGAGTAAAATAGAGTGAGAGAGATGAAGAGGAGGAGAGAAAAAACTTGATTCTCAGATTTTAGTTTTTTGGTTTTTATTTAGGTTTAAATTAGATTAGAAAAGGGTATTTTAGTCCGAACACTAATTTGTTGTAAGGGTAAACATGACATTTCAACTAAAAACT
>JAJJMA010224228.1:0-11567 GCA_023529015.1 Papaver nudicaule
ATTAAAAGTATACGCATCCCTCCAATTGTCCACCACCTCTAGATGAACTCTTTGCATTTGTTGATTTAGATACCACAAATCATTGCATTGTTGCCTCAACTGTTTCTCAGTCGCTACCACACCGTTGTAAGGGTAAACACGATCCTCTCCTGTAGAAACAATTGGAGTCGTCGTACGCTCTTCCTCTGATGTTGTACTCGGCATCTCCCGTATAGGTCATAAAACATGATTCTATTGGAGGAGGGTGGTGGGGAACAACAAACGTGTCTTCCTCAACTTGGCAAGTGCCAGTAAATCAAATCCGTACGTAGTGATGATAATTATGCTGACCAAACACAGGCTGTGAAACCGAAGTGAACCAATCTTCGTACTCTTTCTCATTCTCCACTTCTTTAGTAAGTGTGTCATAAAAATTCCAACCATCGGCTCTTACTGTATCATAATCATCTTGAAGAACATAACCCTCCCTCCATGGCGGGTTATTGGCTATTAATAAGCGATTCTCCAACTGGTGCAACAATCTCTCTCCCAATTACAAAACAGCTCGTTCACTACGTGGACTCCAAAAAATATCTCTAGACTTGGAATACTCGCGGATATGATCGGGTAGTTGCGTACCTAACCATTCCCCATATTTAGGATCCGTGTAAGGTGTTTCCACTACATTATTGTGGCATCTGGTCATCTGATGAATTCTGAGACCATACGACGCGCAACATCATTCTTGGGTTGGTGTTTGTGCCAATTACTCCTCAAGTACGACCTTATTATCGGAAACCTTGCTTCTGTGTTTTTAAGATAGGGAGTCGCAATACGGAAATTAACATACCACCAATACTGAGAATACGAAAACTGAAATAAGGGCATAGTTTTTAAAGTTAAAAGGTTTGGAACAAATATTAACATACCTCTAACATGCCATGATATCCATTGAAAGTTGTCCCGTCAATCGATGCAACATCCATGGCTATATATAGTTCAGCTAAAATAGTTGAACCCAATCATAGTTGGCGGCTTCAGGTTCTCAAAGCTTCTAACCACCCAATCTTTGTGCGTGTAGAGGCGTTTGCAAAAAACAATTGTGCAACAAACCACATCAAGAAATTAAATCAAACTTACCTCTCTCAACGTCATTGAAATGGAAAGTGTGCGTCGTTGGCCACCACCTTTCGGGAAGAAGGTGGATAGGCGTATATTGGACCGTCTCAATTCTATCTCATAGTATTCACACCATGAATATCATCTTAGCCTGTTTTTTTTTTTATTTCGGGTGGAAGCTTTCCAAACAAATCCTTTATATCTGTCATCCCGTCTCGTAATCTAGCGGTTTTATCCCTTTCAAGGTTCGTGGATACATGGTGGTCCACTATGTCTAGACCCGACACCACTTGTGGATTCTCGAATTCCCGCGGATTTTGATTCCAATTTTGGACACCAACTGGACGCGGTGGATCCCTTTTGTTACTTCGGTTTCTTTCTTTTAAAAAAAAAAATAAATTCATCATTTTAGAAGGGAAAAATGAAGTAGGGAGCAAAAGAAATCTTATAGTGGCACAGAGAGGAAGAGGATTTTGAGAGAGATTGAAGGTGAATGTACTATTTATAGTGGAGGAGAAGAGGAGACCGTTGGAGGAAATAGTCGTGGGAAAACATCGCAACTTATGTCGAGCGGCGTAGGTTAGGACGCCTGACACAAGTTACACCGCTCGGCCCCTGTTATGCCGTTGGTTACATTTCCCATTGTGGTGAAACAAATTTGTCCCTCCACTTGGCCATGCAAACTCCAAAATTTTGACAGATCCATAGGAACTGCCCTAACATAATGAAAATATCAGCTCATCCACTCCTAGGTATTACAAACACACAACACTGGGTATTCATTTTCTCCAAGCAAAATGTAAAACAGCTGTATCGCACAAGTAGTAGCCGTAGTGGTCGTTGCAGTTGTTGCAGAAGATGAAGGAGTAAGGAAAGGCTCATTAGTGTATAAAGAAGCATTGAATTTGAAGAAATATATAAAGCAACTACTGTTAACAAAACATGGCAGTAACTGAAGTAGAATCCACTACATAGAAGAACCTTAAAAACCTTGTCCTTCCCTAATTACATTTTCAAGTATAACACTATCATACTTGTAGAATGAAATCAGGGTACAGATTCTCTGAGCTCCTTCCGTGTCAGCAACACTAATTCGTGAAGAAACCTTTTAAGATTGTAGAAACCCTAAGGAAACCAAACATTGCTCTGCCACTGAACTTGCTAAACTTGTCAATGGTATCTTCTGGACATCTCGCATCTTATGCAGGAGGGCTATAACGAAGATGTTGCTCATAGAAGCGTATCAACTGCAATATTGTGAAACAAACAAATAAATTTTTGCTTCGAGTTCGTATTCCAGGTGATAAGCCCTGTCAACAGTCATGCATTGTACTATGGTGTGTCCTACTGATGCAGGAGCATAACAGATGGGCTGATTCCAAAGTGCATGTATTAGACTACTGCTTCATTTACAAATTTCCTTAAGGCTAATTTATATGGGGCTCATGGACCTAGATTTAGATGATTCAGGGACTAAGTGTCGTACATAAAGAGGTCTAATAAAGACGGAGTTTATATAAAGGTGGGAAGTAGGACATGTGAAAGGTATCAAGAATAAGGTGTGGGTAGAGTAATGCTGTTGCTTCCAGTGTGTGTCCAAATGTCACTAAGCACTAACTGAGGCTAAAAAATACCTTCTATGTGGTAATTCATTATACTAGTAATGAAGGAATAAATTAAGAGAGAAAACAAATACCAGCTGCGGATTGTCAGCCTTCAGTTGTTTGTTATCGACCACCACCTCTCTCCCATCAGAGCTGTAAGTCACGAGAAGTGTAAATAATTAAACTGACCAAAAAACTTAAAATAAGCACACATCCAAGAAAGGTACCATTCTTGTTCTACAAATCTATTATTGGTAGTGGTAACTCCAAATCCAAGAAAGTTCAAGACTATTCATCAAAACATGCTTAAAAAAAGTAAATGGAGTTGAAAAGGATCATATTGTTGGCCACAATATTGATATAAGAACATGTTCATGTATTTCAGTTCAAACACAAGACTAGGGAACTTGAAGTGATGAGCCTGCTAAACAAGTCATAGATGATAAGATCATTGCAAAGCCATAACACCCATATGATACAATGCAGACACAACCCTAGCTCCCCAAGCCTTATTAGAAAAGTTTCACTTTGTTTCGATTAAATAAGGTGACTGGCAAACAAGCATCAAAATAGTGCAGACTCTTGGGATTACATAATAATCAATTCAAGTAGTATTTGCAAGAACTACATGGTATTATATTTCAGCTAACAAGTTTAAGTAAGCTCTTCCTTGTAAATTTTCCATGCTTTCAGAAACAATCAACCAAGACATAAGAACAAAAACTTAAACCAAAAGTTGATCGACTTACCTTATCGCCACAAAAGTGACACACACATCTTGTACATCATTTGAGATTGAAGCTGAATATCCAATAGGTTTGATGATCTTGGTAATGGAACATGGGTTGGATAACCTTTCCACTTTCTGCTGATCATCCTTTGTCCGCCCTTCATCATCAGATTTTCTCCTTTGAGCTTCTTGTTCAGCTGCACAAATATTTGATAAATGCTTCACTCCAGTCTCATATAGCTTCCATTCCTCATATGTTTCTTGCAAGCTGTGTTTCTCATCCTCTTTCTTACTCTCATCTTCCAACAATCTCTTCAACACTCGCCCACATCTCTCCACTAGTTCTTTCAGTCGTGAAACAGCAGTAGTTGTACCTTGTGAACATGCATCTAGAAATAATCTCTCCAATATGGGCTCGGAGCTGAACCTTACAGCTTTTCTTTTAAATGCTATCATTCCGTCAATCTTGTTCATCATCTCATGAAATGATTCGCAAGCCATTTGCAATTTTTTCCTCCAAGTTTGTCCATTCACTTGGAGTAGAGCAGCATTGTTTTTATCATGGAAAAGACTGAGCACATGCTCCAAACCTGTCGCATACACTTTGGATTTTACATATGTTTCCTGCAAGAGGTTTCTCTCACCCTCTGTAAATACATTAATCTCATCCTTCAGCAAATTCTTCAAGATTTCTCCATCATGATAACATCCCTCCGCCAATTCTTTCAACTCTTTCAGAGATTTCTTCAGCAGTTCCCCATCAGCAACATCCACACCTTGCAATACACCCATTTCTCTAACTAATATTTGCTCCCTAGTGGTACTACTACTACCACCACCACCACTACTACCTTGATATCTTTCTTGGAAGTACCTAGTTTCCATCTCGTCCTTCTCTGAACATATTTTTACCCATATCTTCAGCCATGGCTTCAATGCTAATTCCTGGGATACTATAAAATCTTCAAAAGAATCAATCAAAAATTCACTCCTGGTTTCTTGATTTCCAGCTTCTTCTTGTACATTTTCTTGCTTACTTTCATCTGTTCCTTCCATTGTAACCCAGCTTTGACAGGAAGATGATGATTTCTTGAATTGGATTGTTTGATATATCCTTATGAAACCCTGGTTTGGGTATTGAGCGAATTTGAGAGAGAGAGAGAGATGGAAAGAAGGAAAGAAGCTTTGCAGAAAAATTACTGAATGAAGGACTCCGATCATCAATGTTGCAGTAAAGAGTGTTCATTTAACTTTTATACTCTGAGTAGGTAGCCCAATTCTAAAATAAAGGTGCTAAAAGCGAAAGAAAACTTACCTCGAGATTGTGAAACTGAGTTCGCTCAACGGGTTGAGACGATCCGAATCGACTCAGTCTGTCTTCGGAATCGATGGAAATAGCATCGCCATATCCGTAGCAGGAGACGTGAATCGCAACAGAAATTCATCAAAATCGAACAAAACATCATTCAATTTTGACAAAATCATGTTGCGGTTGACTATCTCGCCCATGAGTAATCTTAGACGAAGCTGATCCGAGGGTGTTAACCGAGTCGAGATTGCAGCTGAAAGGTGATTGAGATGGTGATTGAGATTTGTATATCCTAAGAGAGGAGAGGAGAGGAGTTTGGATCTGGGGGAGTGAAAGTGAGTAAAGTAGGGGACGGAGATAGAGAGAGAAAGGAGAAGAAGTTGAAAGTTGAAACCACAGGGGGGGGGTGTATCTCCGAGGATGCTATGGTCTGGTCTAGTAGATTAGACCATGTGGTCCGTATGGTTCGCTTCTATACACATTCATGTTATCAAAAAAAAAAAAAAAAAAAAAAAAAAAATAAATCAATGGATTAAAAACATTTTAGTTAAAACTTTAACATAAAATACCATTACAAAAAAATCATGATTCACTCGAGTCCAATTTTGTGAAAAAAAAAAAAAACCTTTCTTCTTCTTCTTAGAATATATATATATATATTTTTAATTTATTCATCATCACGGAAAGGAAGATGATTACAAGAGTTAAATGGAAGTCTGCTAACAAACGGGGCTCCAATCTTTTTTTAATGATAACTCATATCATATGGAAGAGAAAATCTCCCACTATGACATTCGCATCATGGCTAGCCATATAATTGTGCAATGTAAAAAAAAAAAAAGGTAAAAATATATATACCATAAGGCTTGGTGAAACAAAAAGTTCTTTCATTGATAAAGAGGGTGAAACTCGCATAACAAAATATTCGTTATAGCGGAGACAAACTTGAAGCTTACAAGAAAGTAAAGCATAAGTAAAGAAGGTTTCATGACTGAGTTTCTTCATGAGGCGGCTTGGTCATCGCTGAGGTCTCCCGAGGAGTGGATTGCTCCCCATTGGTTTCAACCTCTTTCGCCAATCTTTCATACTTTGCACTTCACCCCTGGTCTTATCTTCATCAACTTTCTTTCATTTTCTTTCTTCATCGGTTTCCTCATCCTCGCTGAACTCCAGCTCAGATTTGTTCATGTCATTTTTTCTCCTTCGACTTCTTATTCTTCTTTGTTAGTCTTTTTTTCTTCTCTTTCATTTTCTTCTTCTTCTCTTCTTCTTCACTTCTAGATTCTTCTTGAACTTCTTGAACATCTTCTTCTTGTGGATCAGCGTATTCTGAGGGAATGGAATAGCCACGTCGAGGAAAGTAATCACAGATAAAAGCTTTTACTCCGACAAGACCAGCCCTAGAAACGTATCCTTTGTACTTTTCAACATCCTTAGCCAAAGTTCCATTTTGGTCCTCTGAGTCTTTGAGCCTTTTGCGAGCTTCATCCAATTCTTCCTGGGTTTGATCACGAAGTTTTTGGAGTTTCTCGTCCAAAGTGGTGCCAACCTTAATCTTTTTTCTCACAATCTTGGTGAACCTTGAGTTCCTCGATCAACTTGACAATTTCTCCCTCTATCTCAATCTGTTTACCTGAAAAGACAAGTAAGAAAAATATGAATTAGAATCGAGGCAAGAATCTGATTGAGGCAAGTAGTTACCCTAGAAAAATATATTCCAAATCCATAACATATTTTCTACAACCCTCTTGGCCTCGCTGAAGTTCATTTCAACTGTCACTCAAAATCCTTATTCGCTGAAGGACCCAACATTTGGGATATCCTGATTGTTGGGTAGAAAATTGTTGTTGAAATTCTATAGCTCGGGTTTCATATCTTTCGGCAGTATATTTCCAATGTTGAGCATTATATAGTGCACCAAAGTAGCAGCCCTCGCCTTTTCGTTGGAATATAAAGTGCTAGCTCGCATATGGTTGATTTCAACTTCTTTCTTTTCTTGATTAGCAAGTTTCGCTCAGCAAAGTGCATCATCTCGTTGTTCAGCTACCGACCCTAGTTATGTATGAGAAGCTCGAAGAAAATAGTCAAGCTTCTGATTAAGTTCCTCATAGTTATCTTTAAGGATCTCAATTTGTTATAGTTCTCGATGAGCAAATTTAAGGTCTTGATCGAAGCGAAATAAAAAGTTACACTATCTAACACTACAATGACTAAGGTTTTGAATTTCCCGAAGTATAAGGGCCCGAAGAAAGTAAAATAAAAAGGAATATAAATGCAAGAGTAGAGAAATTGCTTACTTCGCTGACACTCCATTTCGTTCAAATACTCCTGGCTGGACCTAGAGTGTCTCGCTGAAGTTTCTTGTTCTCTCTTGAGATCTTGTTCAAGTTGCCGAATCTGGCGTCGCATCGCCTTGTTTTGATTTTCATAATCTTCATTTGCAACAATAAGACTAAGAGTATGATGCCATTGATGTAACAAGGATACACAAGATCAACCAGTAGTCTGAGTCAACATAAAGAAAAAGTTCATGAAAATAATCACTACCATGTTGGCGATGTTGAAATGCTCTTGATAGGACAACAAAGAAGCTGTTGAGCAAAACTCGGGATGATGGATAAATCCAGGCCTGTTGTACTTAGCCATTGCCTCATAATAGTCAGGATCAAAACAATTTTCATCCAAGCTCATGGATGAGAAAGCTTCAGCGAGCATGTTGGACGCCTCAGTCGAGCTACCAGAGGGACCTCTCGCCAAAGTAGTAACATTATCATTCCGAGGCATCCTGGACAGTATGGGGAGAGCACTTATACAATGGTCACCGAGGCATTACCTGTGTGACCAACATCGCCGATTTTCAATATTCGATTACCTAGGCTCTGAACCTGATTCACACCACTGAGCTGAGAACCTTGATCTTCCAAATGGGTTGTAGTATCATTGTTTTCCTTTTCACCCATGACTATATCATTGTCATTATTCACATCCCTTTCAGCATTCTGATTGCCACCATCTTCACTGACATTTGTTGTTTCCTTTGGTTGTCCAACAGTTGACTCTGGTTGTTCAACAATTGTCTTTAGTTGCTGAGGCACCGCTTCATTTTCCTTAATAGGCGAGTCTTCGGCATGCTCGTTCTCTTGGCTAACATTTTTCGCAGATACATTCGCCGAAGGAATGGTAGCGTTTGGAAGCTGTAGCATCCTCTCAATCTCGTCATCCCCTTCTTGTACGTTTTTCTTCTTCTTTTTGGTTTGATCCTGCTAGTCAAACAGAAGCCTAACGAGGCACAAGAGTTGTTGTAAAGTCACCCGAAGAGATGGGAAGTTTATGTGGGTGGATCATCTAATGGGGAGGGTAAAGGAATCAGTATTGTGTTCACATCGTTGAAAGGTGCAAGAATTGTGCATTCGCTAAGGCTTGGGTTCCCAGCAACTAACAACGAGGCAGAATATGAAGCAGTAATTCATGCATTAAGACTCATAGTTGAGATGGACCTCAGCGACGTTTGGTTAACCAGTGATTCCCTATTGGTGATTCGGAAAATCGAAGGGCAGTATCAGACACTTGACTTGCCCTACAGAAGTAACTGAAACTTGCTAGGGAGTACGCCCAACAGATTACTGGTATCAATTTCAGACACACTGCACGAGGGCATGCCGATGCTTTGGCATTTATTTCGTCCATGACGAATGATCAAGTATTACTTACATAGCAATTGAACGAGTGAGGAGGTCTTCAGTAGATGAGCGAGAGCAAAGAGAAGTGTTGGCAATGGATATTGAAGAGTCATCAGAGAATTATTGACGAGCATCAATTCTGTACTACTTGGATAATCTCACTATGATAGGGAAATTATTTGTCGCTCATCAGGTGATAAGCAGGTCGGAGAATTATGAGCTCAGAGACGGGATATTATATCGAAGATCATTTTCAGGACCTCTGTTAAGGTGTGTGTCAAGGGAAGAAGGCAAGAAGCTATTAAAGGAAATCCACGAGGGTGACGCTGGGAATCATAACGGCAATAAAGCTCTCTCTTTGAAAACAAAACTTCAAGGATACTATTGGCCCTACATGAATATTGATGCTAAGAATGATGTCAGGAGTGTCAGAGGTTTGGAAAGAGGATTAAAGCACCAGCAACATCCTTGAATTTAGTTCCCATTCTTTGGCCTTTCGCTAAATGGGGAATTGATATCATAGGGCCACTCATACCTGGGTAAGGGCAGAGAAAGTACAATATGGTAGCCACTAATTGATTTACCGAATGGTGTGAGGTTAAGGCATTAAGCAATCAGACGGGGAAATAAGTATTTGTGTTCATCTAGGAGAATATTTTTTGTAGGTTCGGCATGCCAGCATAGATTATTACAGATAATGGACAGTTGGTGGGGAAAACATCCAAGATCTCCTCGCCGCATATGGTGTGAAGTTGTGAAAATCAACTCCAATTTACCCTCATAGCATTGGGCAAGCAGAGGAAACAAATAAGACTATTGGGCTATATTTAAACAAGCGAGTCGAAAAACATAAAAAAGCTTGGTGTGAACATTTGCACAATGTCTTATGGTCAGACAGAACAACTCTTTGGGAAGCTACAATGGCATCTCATTTCCTTCTCACCTTTGGTGCTGAGGTAGTATTACCAACAGAAGTTATATTACCAGCAACAAAACATGAGGCATGGGAGAAAAACTTGAACACAGATCTTATCTTGGAAAAACTCGATGATCTAGAAGAACAACGATTGATAGCTCTCACTCATATGGAAAACTATCATCGACGATTGTCCACAGAACACAATAAGCAAGTTATCCCTAGAGAATTCCTCCCGGCGAGTTGGTGTTGCACGAAGTACCCCCATACAAAAAGGGACCTGGTGGAAAGCTGGAGCATATTTGGGAGGGACCTTACATTGTCAAGAAAGTAGCTGGAAGTGGAGCTTAATTGGTGGACAAGTACAACAAGGAGCGATATCATCCTTGGTTCATCAAAAAATATTATCCCTAAGTTGTAACAAGAAATTCTGAAGTCTTGTGCGGGCATAATACCCAAGAAGTCTTACTGGCTTATGAAACAAAAACAGTAAGATCCGGGGATTTAGGTTTGCATTCATGCGCCTGTTTTTTCCTGAAAAACATATGTACCGTCGCTGGGTACTTTTGTAGTGCTCGAGATCAAAATCGGACAAGACTAGCCTAAACCAAGCCAATGGCCATTCCAGTCTTGCTTCGGTCACAGAGAGGATACGGTTGATCTAGGGAGAAAAACAGTAAAAGAAACTTGAGATCAGGTTGAGAATGTGTGTTTCTGGGTGTGAGAGTTCTAGATCTCTGTCATGAGTGTGAATGGAGATCTCCAAAGGCTAGAAGTGTGTTGAATACTCAGAATCTGATTTGCTCGTGCTCTGAGGCTCTGGTTATTCTGATTGTTCTCTGTTCTGCCTTGGAAGATAGAGGAAGCCTCTATTTATAGTGTTGAACTCACCTTAATCTCTCGATAGAGAAGCTGGAAGTCGTGGAACAGTGGAGTAGTGGAGGACATGATTTGTGCTCTGTAATTGCTAGAGTCGTGTGAACGTGTCCACTCAGCACCTTCATGTAACTGTCGATAATTTCTACCAGTTTCTTTCTAACTGTCGTAGACCGCCGGACCAATACTCCTAAAGTTATCCCCCCGTGTGATGTTTTGATATCCTGCGTAGCATGCAGATGTTGCGTAATTGCGTTGAGCTAAGAAACGTTGAGTGGTTATGGCTCTATGACCATGATTTTGGCTAAAATAGGTGTGGCGCCATGGATACTGTGCCATATCCACAGGGGGGTGTGTATCTCCGAGGATGTTAAGGATTATGCTGAGTCGACGGTATTTCAATCTTTGAGTTTGTAAGGTTTGAAAATAGTGAAGCCGGTTAGTTATATGTACATTCTGATCGGTGTAAGTGACAATTGAACGATGCTTGGTGTAAGTGTAAAGTTCGATCTTACTCGTACAGTAGCAAAATATCAGATCTACTTGTTGAATCCTGCTGATTTGTTTTCTTAACGGAGAAAAAAATCCAATTGTTCTTCGTAGGTGTGCTCTATATGGTTTATAGGTAAGATTTTTCTAGTTTCTTTGATTTTTTGGGATTTTTTTGGCTGATTTTTTGTTGGTTCCTTGATTGTCTTTGATTTGTTTTCAATTTCACATAGACTGAAGCTCTTAAAGCTGTTGGAGTCACTGAGGTTGTATTAGCCATCAACTACTAACCAGAGGTAAACTTCATCTTCAATTCCATGTGACTGTTGTTCCAGTAAGTTAAATGGTGAATATTTTGGGATTAATTTGGTTATTGTTGGTTTGTTTTCACAGGTGATGCTTATTCAGAGTGGGTATCTAGTACAGTGCTTGCTGATGTTGATTGGAGTGGAGTCTTGGTGTTAGAGTGGAGTCTTTGTTCTAGTGGTGGTTTTAGCAATCGAGTTTGGTTTTAGAGGGTTTTATTTATTGACTACTGTTGTATTGTAATGTGCAGGGAAACTCCATTTCAACCACGAAGTACAACATCTTGACCTTTTTGCCGAAAGGGTTGTTTGAGCAGGTAACTGTGTGTTACTGGTATGGGTAATAAGAGAGTTGAGATGATTGATATTGTCACTTTTGATCTCTCGCTTGACACATTTTTCATCATGCTTACAGTTCAGGCGGGTAGCTAATTTATACTTTCTTATGATTTCAATCTTATCTACAACACCAATCAGGTACGAGCAGTAGTTAATAGATGTCAGTTTAGATTTTGGAATCACCATTTATGATTCTGATAATTTGCTATTTTTCGTGTAGT
>JAJJMA010224246.1:0-12570 GCA_023529015.1 Papaver nudicaule
TCGCTTTGTTCATAATGGTTGGGGCCAACGGTGGTAAAGGACATTCATCGGACAACTTTAGACCAATAAAGTGACAATCTTGAACAAACGCGATGATTACTCTTCTCTTCCTTGCTAGTGTCTCATGGTAATTTGTAAATTCCGGCGTGAACGTCCAAGCTTGTTCTTTGTCGAAGTAGTGAACCACACACCTATAAGCATCCGCAATTAGGTGTCCACACACCGGAAATCTCATCCAAAACTCACTATTGCTTATGGGAATTCCACCTTGCAAACGAGCTTGAAACTTGATGTACTCTTGGTGTGGTGACGAACCTTCCGGCACCAATAACATGTTCTTGTAATGTTGTGCATGACTCCTTAGTTGGTTTAACAACCCTTGTCTAATCCAATTGACTTGGGTCATGTTTCTCCCATCCATGGTTGCACCCGAAAATGGCCCTAGTTGGTTCGTGACCACATGGTAACCGCAATTACCGTCTCCTTCGACATCATCCATTGACACTATGTATTTATGAATGCAAGTGGGTAGATATTTATACCAATCTTCATAAATAGTGTGGTGAGGGCGAACAAAGTTACCTTCCCGGTCAATTGTGGGGTTTACCATATGTCCTCCTCTCTTGTACCTAATTGTCTTCTTCTTAACAATCGTTGAGCTCATTTCTTCACCTTGAATCACCGGAGACTTTCCCTTGGAACTATCTTGAGTCGGATACATTGGCTCTTTTCCTTTGACATTTGAAGCACGACTAGTGGAACCTTCACCCATGTTACAAGTCTTGGGACGTTTCATTGACTCTCGTAGCACGGCTTGTAACTCCTCATCGTCCTCGTATTCTTTATTCAACCACTCAACTCCAATTGGGTCTCTTCTCTTCTCTTCCTTATTTCTTTCCTTGACATTCATCCGCTCTTGCCACCTTGGCACCGTAGTTTTTTTTCTTCCTTTCCCCGGTCCCTTATCCGGTTCCTCGATATCCAAGTTATTTTGAGGTTCCACAAATTGTAGGACTTTTTCCAACCAAAAGCTCTTTTGACCATCGTTTATTCTATTGTAAAAGTTGATGATTTTCTCATATTGGTAGGTGTTGTTAAACTCGGCTGGTACGCCTCCGTCTTCGGCTGGTTCGTGGAAAGAGAGTTGTTTCCAAAAAGGTTGAATGTCCTCGAGTGGGATCACACCATCAACGTATTTAGAGAACATATGCCGGCATGGTAGTCCCATTGATTTCCACATTCCACAAACGCACACATCCGTATAGTTCCCTTGCACATAAGCCTCCAATTCTTTATTTATCCTTTCAAGTGCCCATTTCGACACCTCGAACCAAAGTCGAGTAAACCAAGGCGCCCATGGGTTCTTCAAGTATGGGGTTATTCTCCTATTCCGGCTTTCTTCAAATAAAGTTTTGATTCTACGAAGATCATCTTTGAACATAATGTCCATAGATTTGAAAACCGTAACAAAATTACAATCAGCGCGGTGGAGACAACTTTTGAAGCGGTGATGAGAAGACTCCACGGTACTCGTTGATTCGTTCCCAAGATGTAGGTATTGGTTTGTGAAACAATATACAAACTTAACTTTGATGGCATCATCCAACCACTCCTCTTTCAAGTACTTCACGACATCCGGGTAACGGCCCCAATGCGCCAACAACTTAGCCTTTTGGATTTCATATTCTTCCTCCGTTGGTGAAAACACCAATGTATCCCAATCGCCCCCAAATGACTCCCAAATTTTCTTATTCTTAATGAAGTCAATCTCCATTTGTTCAAACTCACGTTTTTGTTGATGTAGTGGTAGTTTACGGATCCTCCTTTTTTCTCCCTCTTTCGGTGGCCAAATTATCTTTTTGCATTTCACTTGCACACTATTCCAAGCGTGGTAGGTGCAAAGAAGGTGGTGAGCTTTAGGAAATACCACCCCAATAGCATTGATTAAAGCTTGTTCTTTGTCGGTGAGGATAACCATTGGATAACGATCTTCGGGGTAAAAAAGCTTAACTTGTTTGAGTGCCCACACATAACTTTCTTCAAGCTCATTTTCCAAGAAACAAAAAGCCACCGTAAATGGTGATTTAGTAGAAGTTTGGCCTACGACGTTCAATAGTGGAAGCTTGTATTTATTCGTTTTGTAGGTGCAATCAATCAAAAGGATTTGAGGATTGCAACGTGCCAACTTGATGAAGTCCGGATTAGCCAATAGTAGATGTTTAACTTTTTGCTTCCCATCCGGTGTCTTCTCCTTGAGGTCAAAGAAAATAGTGTATTTCTTCTCCTCCGCCAAGACCATCACTTGTTGCATGACATCCCTATTGCAAGCGTCAATCTCTTTAAACCTTGCTTGGGCATTGTAAATGGTTCTCAATCGGAGTTATTCTTCTTGTTTGCCTCCTTTAGGTGTCTTAGGATTTCCAAAGGCTTCATTCCTTGTCTCCACAAACGTTCGACTAACTCCGATTCCTCCGGTTTTAACTTTGAGGCTCGAGCATGGCTAAGCAAAGTCTCCGGCGGTTCGTGGTTGTGGCTACCGCATATGACACTCTTCAAGAAAAACCTCTTCTCGTGATCTTGCCAAAATTGAAGCTTGAAGGGACAATCGGTCTTTATGGTGCGGCTTATTGGCGTAGGCCTCTTGGGATGCTTTCTCTTGTAAGAGGTACCCTTCTTCCAATGACTCTCGTACGTTCCACTACACTCGCAAACCATTTGGAAACAATAAGGTCGAACTTGCTTGTTTTGAACAACACTACACAAGATCTTTTCCCCATGTTCTTGCGCCCATTCCTTTGCGGCATCTTTATCTCCCCATGTCTACATAGAGGGGAACACAACAAGTGAGGACACACAAATGGGGAAAAATGATCAATGAATACACAACTTTGGTGAACTCGCAAAAACCCACCATGGTACAAACATATGGTTGCCAATGATATGTAGTGTCTTCGTGCAACACTTGATTAGGACGTGGTTGATTCTCCATAGGCACAATGGGAGGATCTTCATCATCAGACTCCTCAGGGGTAGCAATAGATTCAATGTAAGGAACCACCTATAAACCAAACGAACAAGGATTAGAAACCATACATAATTTACGCCTCAAAAACTAAACCGTAAATACTATTACGCCTTGGTAAATCTTGGCGTAAACTTGGATACGCCTTACTAACCAAGGCGTAAACCTGGGGATTTTTTAAAAAATTTGTCAGGGTAAATTTACGCCTTATAAATCAAGGCGTAAGCCTGGGATTTTCAATTTTTTTTTGCAAGGGTACATTTACGCCTTGGTTTTCCATGCTCCAATTGAGGCGTAAATAACACTAGAAAGTATTTGATGAAAAACATATGTTTACGGTTCAATTAGCAAGGCGTAAATAAAGAATGTGTCAAGAAATATTTAGGCGTAAACAGAAAAACCAAGGCGTAAATAAAATTTTTACGCCTCACTTACTAGGGCGTAAACCGTGCATTCAATATTTCCATGCAGTTTACGCCTCAATGGCAGGTTGTCGTCCTAGGCGTAAAACTGTTGTACGGCTATTTTCCCCAAATTTCAGTTTTTACGCCTCAATTGGGAAGAATCTTTAGGCGTAAATTTAGTTTACGCCTCAGATTGAAGGTCAATCCAAGGCGTAAATAGAGCCTGGAAACTCACAAAAAATCACACAGATCCACGTACTAAAGATGATTACATGCAAAAAAATCACAAGCAAAGATATACCTGGGTGTTAGAAGCTAGTTCATCCTCATAATCTTGTTGATACTTGTCTCTTTGGAGATCTTGTAGTGATTCTTGGGTTTCTTGAGTTAACCACACTTTTCCACTCAACAAATAATGCAATGTAGAGTCCTCACCTTCGTTCGGACAGTAGATTTTGTTGTTGTAATCTATTGGAGTCTCAGGTAGCTCCAAATCGGTGTTTGAATCACTCATTTTGGTTGAGTGATTCAAAACTTAGAGATTTTTGAAGAACAAAGTTTTTTTTTTCTCTCCTTTCTCTCCTTCTTTCTCTAAATCAACTCTAAAACAAATAAATTTCTCTCTCTAAATTTTTATAAACTTAACATAACAATATAGATTATGATAATCATGATTACCACCAATCTGATGATAATCAAACACTAATACTAAACTAAAACTAAAGGGTAAAACTGTCACATTTTATAAGGGGTTTTTGGTTTTGATTGTTGATGACCCTATTTTGTCACCCTTTGCAGCCCCAAGGAAAACTCTGCAGCCCCAATATCAGCGCATGAGTTAACCTTAAACCTAAATGATATTGGCAACATGAAATGAAGCCCAGATTAATTACTTAGCCCAAGAGAAGATTCTCATTACCTTTCCAATTGGGCTATCAGTTACCAAGTGAAGTTTCACAAGCCCAAAACCAGTTTCCTAATGCAAACGTGCCGGTCGGTATTACTGACTGGACTCGTTGCAGTTGCTAAAGACCTTGAAAATCATAGTCGTCAAAACAATGATCAAATTTATGATACTTTTGTTCTTCATGTCTTCCCTAAATTTGTATGTTGATGTTTATTTATACTGGATGTGATCCAGTATGAAGCTCTTCTTATTTATAATTTGGCAAACAAACTGTTTGGGAAGTCTACTTTTTAATTTCATCGTCTGGCTTTACGTTAAACTGAAAATACAAGTAGGTTTTTCTTATTTGTAGCCCATAACTTTAATCAATGCTTACTGTATGGTGATCTTTCTAGATAATATATTGAATGTTAGATTATGGATTGAGTTTCTTTATTAGCACGTAGTTATCATGTTATTGTATAAGTGGACTTTAGTTTCATTATCACATGGTAACAATAAATCATGGTTACCAAGAGACACAACATGTTTACAAATGAAGAGGATGCAACATTTTTTAGTATTTGTTCCTTGTTTTTCAAATGAAGAGGATACAACTCTAGAGTCTACGGGGTAGTGATTTGTTTGGAGGTGTACCAAAAAGCATATAAGACCAACGACCACAAGCAGTGGATTGGTAAATATATAAATTACATGAGTATGATGACTTACTAACTCCACATTTTCCCATTCCTTCCGCACATAAGTAGGCTCGAAGCTTAATCTTTCTTGCCAAGATCCCGACGGTGTTTTGTTTCCCCTCAAACACACAACCAAATAGAGTTTGCTTACTTTGTGAAAAAAGTGTTGATTGATTCTTCAATGCCATTTCAAGACAGAATTAAGAATATAAACCATGAGTAGAGAGAATGGGTACAAAAGGAATGCTATCAAAGATATCCAAATAGGGAATTTGGTGCGGAAACTTGAAAGAAGCCCCATTATTAAGCAAGTGACGAGAATGATCAAAACTTCTGATGAGAAATTCCATTCCATGTCTCTTGCATATACAATAGATAGAAGCGCAATCAATCCTAGCACATTGTTCATGAACACCGATCCGTAAAGCTGCAACGACAAAAAAAAAACAAATCAACCCGAGAGACTAAAGAAATGCAATGACTTGTGAGTTTTGCTTTCTGAAAAAGCCGATAGAGAAGAAATAGATGCGCACCTCAGAAATTGTCAATGAAGTAGTTCGAGGATTTTTTTGACTTGCTGAACTAATGGCAGTAACGACCCTTCTTGCATTAGCAGCCACTGGCAACAAGACAAACGAGACAAAGAAAGATGGTATGTTCGCAGAATCGGAGAATTCCCGAACAACTTCTACAAGAGGTTCAGCAAGTAAAGATAGAAGTGAAATCCCCAGAACTAAAAGTAGTGCAGCTTTGCAGGCCGCCTTTGCTTTATTTTCGATAGCTCCTTCTTCGGCTTCCTTAACCTTTTTCTTTGGTGCTTCAACCTGCATAATTCATTAAATTCATATTAAGTTCTTCATATAAGAAGAACAAAAACAAGAACTTTGCGGATTCATGCATTTACTTACATGTACAGGAGTTTTTGGATGATTTGTTTCGTCGATAAATTTGGTGAAAGCACTAACGAATTCTTCTTTGTCAATCATCTGATCTCCATTGGTGTCTAACTCATTCATTAATTCTTTGACGGCATCATCCATATTGAACTCTATGCTTCCAAAGTTGATACCTTCTATCGATGTTAGTAGTTCTTGGTGCGAAATTAAATTATCCCCATCGATATCAAATCTGTCGAACATTCTACACTCCAAGTAACAGAATACTAAGATTAGTAAGAAAGATTAATGAGGCTCGAGAATTGATATATCAAGACTTTTGCAACGAGAAATACTAACCTTGTGAAGAATGACACATCTGGTGTAACTCCTACAAAATTTTCGTCATTTTCAAAGTGTCTTAAAATTCCCTGCATTAGTAACTTCGAATCTTCCAGCCTTCTTGCCTGCCCAAAGAAAACAAAAGAAAAAAACTCAATTTGGCCTCCCCGGCTAGCTTAACATTTCGGCACTAGAGACTACTATGTTGAGTAAACCAGCACCCAAAAAGTACTACTTAGCTTATTGTATCTGGATCTTACCTCCTGGTACAAGTCCTTAGTCTTAACAACCCATTTCGCAAAACCCTCGACAAATTCATCTTTGGAAATCATATGATTACCATCTGCATCAAACTCTCTAGTTACTTGTTCAATTATATCATCTTCGTCTATATTTTCTACGTCGCCTTTGATTTCGTGAATCAATTCTTTGAATTCCGAGGGGCATATATTGTCACTGCCGTCCGCATCAACTTTTTTGAATAGCCTGTGCATTTCAATCCAGATTATTTAACACCGTGATAGATGGAATGCTTACTGGCATGTACGGGAATATTGAAACAGTAGAAATTATTGAACATTACTCTTCTATGATTCCCAAATTTGGAGTTCCATCTTCTGCCAAAAGTTTTCCGGCTGCTTTTTTTTCGACATGTTTCAAGAAGCTTGTCATTATATATTCGAGCTTCACGTATTCTAATCGTCTATCCTGAATCCACGGTTGAAAGACCTGTAATTCAACACAAATGTATCCTCGTAAATCCACTCACTTTTCATACCCATAGACATGTAATTATGATGGTGTCAGGATAAAAATGATAATAGTAGTGTAAACATTCAACATACCTGGTAGAGGAAGTAAAGAAGTAATAATGCAATCGACACAAATAGTGTAACCACGGTGATGACGTTTCGAACAACCGATAACTTGACGATTAGTTCTGGTATTTGAATAAGTATAAATGGAACTACAGATATCATCATAATCCTTGAAGTATAACTCGTCTCTTTATCAGTCGTAACACCATAACCTGTGAAGAATCAATTAGTGCAATTGAGACCATTATCACTACCTCACTGTGTTTGTGTTTTACTGATTCGGTCTCTGAATCTGACTCGGCTACTGACTCGGTTCGAGTCAGATGTCAGACTGTTTTTTATTTTGAGTCAGATCTGACTCGACCACTGACTCATAGCTAACCTCTGACTCGGACCAATTTGAGTCAGTGATTAAAACGTAACTGACTCGAAAAATGACAAAAATATGAGTCAGTTGAGTTAGATCTAACTAAGAAAAACCAATATATCGAGTCAGACACAGTTGAGTCAGTTGAATCGAATCATATTCACTCGAGTCAGACCCAGTTGAGTCAGACCCAGTTTTAGAAACAAACATGGTGTTAGTATGTGAAACAGTGAAAATAAACAAATGCGACTCATGAGAGCAATTGTGAATGAACTAACCAAATATATACGATCGAAATTTGGAAAACAATGATCGTTTAGCTGCTTGTCCCTTGCTTTTCCCATTCAAATTTGAAAGTGAATCATCGGAAAGAATTTCGTTGTTGCCGACGATAATACAAGTTCCCCATACCAAAGTCAGAAGCAAGACGGTAGATCCAGCAAGCAAGCCGACTCCGGTGAGAACTTTTTCTTCAGCAATTTCCTTACTGTTGGCAAGTCCCGCTACTGTAAATTTGAACATTCATATTGAAATTCATTAGAAACTGCTGAAAATACGTTACATTACATACACAATCGAAACGAAATACGTTAACAAGTATACACAACGTACCAACAATCATCATGGATTCAGGGAACGCCCCAAGAAGTTCGAAAACGGAATCACCAAAAATACCAGGAACAAGTTGAAAAACAAGTTCACTACCTTTTGTGACATATCTTTCACCAAGAAATAACAAGTACTCGTAAACAACAATCTGGAAAAGATATCCTGGTAGATTGTTTGAACATGGTAAAAACCCATACATATGTTCACAAGATTTGCCCGCAGAATGAGTCACCACACCCAACGTTGTATTTGTTGTTTCAACTTGCTTAATGTACATGGTATCATGATAGGAATTCATTCCATCTGACACTAAATCATCATATTGTAGTAATGAGCGGCCTCGACATTCTACGGCGCAATGCAGTATGAAGAAACAAACAAAAACGAGGAATGTAGATTTCGACATGAAACCAATTGAATGAGTAATTCTAACTAATCGAACGAACTTTTATTTGAAATTTGAATGAGATAAGTAAAATGATGTATTTGTATTATTTATAGTAGAAAGATTATGCCAAAATTCTTAATATAACTGCTATGTAATCTAAATGAGGATCTAAATAACCAAGGTGTTAAGCTTCTTTATAACGGTTATTATTGTGAATTATTGAGTTGAAATTGTTGAATGATTGAGGGAAGAGGAAGAAGCAAGAAAATATATCTGCACGATCAATTTTTTTTTAAAAAAAAAATCTGAGATTGCCAGCTGCCCTTAGTTATAAAAAAATAGATTTGCTGGTGATGTGATCGCAAGTCCAATTAACGCAGATATTTTCTATGGCCAAGAAAATCTTCTCGATCATTAAAAGATATGTTTCGTCATGCTATAGGTTTTTAAATATTCTTTACCAACAGCTAAAGAGTTGATTAATTCGCAGCTGTGCTCATCTGAGAGGGATCGATGTAAGTGTTGTTTGGAATGTGGACATCCTACTCAAAAGTAATTGGGAATGGATTGGCTCATAGAATTATTAACTGCAGGATTTTAGATTGCCCATACAATATGGAATTAATAGTCTCAACATGGATTGCATAAACAAAAAGAGAAGACCATACATATCAACAAACCGAAGCAGAAATCATCTTTAACTTCAACGCAAGGACTTTTGTATAAACAAATACCTCTCTTCCATAAACAGCTTTACACGTCCATGTAAAGACTAAAGAGAGAAGACCTTACATATAAGCTTTCCACGTCCATCTACATAAAACCTCTCTTCTATAAACAAAAAAAAATACTGTGTATGCTTTGTCCAATGTGAATACGTGTAATTGTTATCAATCAATCAATAATTCATAACGATGCCTTAAGTTGACCGAGCAGGAAAAAAAAAAAAAAAACAATGCCTTAAGTTGGAAGTACAACATTTAAGAAATAATTGATGCAACATTGGACTTATGAGTCACGACGTGATCACCCGATAATTGTGTAATCATGAGTATCATGCTTAACATGTCTTAATCTCATAATTGGGGAACATCCGGGATTACTAGTGTGATCAGTGACAGATTTAATCTCTGTTGCAAATTCATAATTAAATTAAACCCTATAATTTCAGATTGTTTTACTCAGCTGAGATTAAAAGTAGGGAGTTCTCTCAATTCTTATAGTCTTTGGCCCCACCAAAGTAAATTATACCCAATCAGAAACCTACTGAATATTTTCTCATGTTTCAATCTTCTGAAACTCTTTTCGTAAACCCTAATACCCTATCCCTTTGTTTTCCTATGTGTTCTCTTCGTCTCTTCTCTTCTTTCTCTAAACAACGCTAAGCAGCTAAATATTTATTCATATGTAATCATCTTCATACTTTCTATCGCAAGTGATAATACGTCAGTGGATGGCTCGACGAAAATGAATTCAATGCAGCATGGCTAAAAGGTGTGGATTTGCATTTAGTATTTCTTTTCTTCTCTCGGTGTTTTGCTTTGTAAATCTCGAACAAGTTTTTCAAGTTGCCATTGATTTTCTTAGATGCAATTGATTTTTCCGTTTGCTATAGCATTAAATCCCTAAACCTGTTTTTGTGGATTTGCAATTGATTTTGCTTTTTACAGGTATCGTGCATAAGAAGTGCGATCTATAGCCATTGGGTACTATTTATGAGATTAGTAACAACCATTTGGTAATAATTGTTGCAAGGCAGGTACTTTCAATTAATGATCACATCAAAGAAATTGTAAGCTTTCTTCCCTGTTTCTTTCTCATGAATTTTCTCTCTCTTTTTTTTTTTTTGTCTAATCCATATTGTTTTGAAAATGGTTTTTAAATGTTTTTTTGCCTTCTCTTTTGTATGTATTTATTTGCTTTTGTAGAATCAAAGGATTTAAGAAGAACTATGACACCAGTTGCAAAGTCTTCACAATTTGATCTGTTCCTGCATTTGTCTGCTTTATAAGTTTTGTTTTTTGGATTTTCTATAATGCTGCTATAGGGCTTCTAATTTCTTTTTTTTTTTCAGTTTTGCTTGAAACTTGCAGGGTTGTCTTCGATATGACAAGAACCCAAATATTCTTTGATGTATACCAGAACTGCTTCTTGGTGTGAGTGAGAGCCTAATATATGCATACAATTGTATATGGCATGTGCATGAGTCAATTTCGTGTGTTCCATATATTTTATTCAACTGTTAACATCTTCTCTACTATCGTGTCTCAAGTGCCCTTTCACTGAGTAGTCATATTTCCTTTTACCGATGGAGGAGGATGCATTCCTACAGATACGACGATGGATCCATAGGGAGTTGAGTTAACGACTACTTACCGATGTAGGAAGATGCATCCCTACTGATACGACTATGGATCCGTAGGTAGTTAAATTAAAGACTACTACTTGAATCTTCTTTAGGAGGTGGAGGATGCGAGTGTTGGGATACTCATTATGTGCGCAGACTGAGGTCTTTTATTCGGTTATAAGAGATGGCTTCTTTTCAGATTCACAATTAAACCAAGCCTGTGATACAAAGTATTATTTGGTCGAGACTAAACCAGGTTTGTACTACTATGTACCGTTTGGTTTATATTAAGAAATGCCATTATATGTCTGAGTGCTATATTACTTTTGTTTTGTGTTTTTTGTTTTGTATCTTTATTTTTAATTATATGTGCTTTGATTGAGAGGCCGTTTTATTATTGTTTTAGTTACCGCGAATCAGGTATGCTTCTTGCCCTCTTTGCTCTAAGGCTGTATGTGATGTCTAAATTGTGGAAAAAGCTTGACGTGCACATTGCAACCACACTTACATCAGAATCCTGTAGCAAATGGACAACCAATTGTTTAATGTGATCCGTTTCAGGTAGTTCAATACTTTCTGTTACGAAAGGAATATGACGGCAAAGTTTGTATTTTTCATGTTGCTTCCTATATAATGTATCTTTGTTCTTATAAAATTGTCAAACAAGTTGATGAAGGATATATCAGAACTGATAATTACTCAGAGCCCAGAGGAAGCGTCGACATTTGAAAGTGATGCAGAAAGTGATACTGAAACTGATGCCAACACTGACAGGGTGGGAGAGGAAAAAATATGGAAGATGTTAAGATTGAAGGTATAACATTTTCCCCATCACACTATGTCAGTTGGAGAATTACACTTTGGTAATAGATTTCTAACATATATAGGAAGACATTTGGTTCTACTTCTAGCTTGACAGATTTCATGATATGTCATCCAATCGTGGTATAGAATATGCCCTATTTAGATTGCCTCGGTCTCCAACCCATGGAAGAGGTATGTTTTTGTTTTCTCTATGCACATTCTCTTTTACTTTGGTGCATTTGTACAGTTTAGATGAAAAATTCAAGGCTTCACGTCCTATGTATTTTGTTGTTGAATATTACAACTAGGCCACACATGCAGCCTGTTTCTCCATTACACTAATTCTCTACTACTTTTTATGTGACAGAACTTGGTGCGCGGGAAGAATGTATTGATTGATATGAAATACACTCTGCATATGTACCATACACTCCATTTATATTCAGAAAGAGTATCTCCTTGGGTCATCTTATAATTGGGCTCAACACAAAGACTTAAATAGTATAAATGTAATTTTTTATGCTTTTGGTTTCCATGATTAGGCACGTCCTGTTTTCGTAGTTTGAAGTCGGCTGAAAAAACCCAGGTAGCATTATACATACTAATTAACTCGAATTATCGATGATTTCTGATTTTTTGTATTGTCTGAAAGCTTTAGTTTTTGTATTTGTAACCCATTTTCCCCCTTCATGTTCTCTTTCTCTGTCTCTTACAGTATCCATAGAAGAAGAGAGAGCAAGACAAGAAGCACCCTTTATGGAAACAACAGATGAAGCTGCTAAACATGAGGGAAAACATCCTATTTCCAAGATGCAATAGTAACTGAAATTTTGCATCGATGGCTGCTGGTGACGTTGAAGGAAATGGCGAAATGGTTAGTCTTCTATTTTAATATTGAGATCTATCATTCTTTTCCACAACCTGTATTCTGTTGGTTTTGGGTGTAGGCGGTAGAAGCCTTTGTATGCATGGATTAAGTGATTTAACACAAAACAAAAATGAAATGA